>APFE030503086.1:105916-131938 GCA_000404065.3 Pinus taeda | reverse complement strand
TCGTTGTTTATGATAAGACCTGATTGTCGAGTGCAATAAACTTCTCACCTTGCCGATTTTGATATCACAATCGTTGATTGTATAAATATTAAGTCATTGCTTCACTGAAGCCCCTTCCCACTAGCTGATTGCGATGCGATAAAGCCAACAGATGTGGTAATTTATATATTGCGGTGTTTAAAGTTTTTTGTCCAACCCGTTAGCAAAACACTATGAAACATGGTTAAGGCCCCACTCTTTGTTAGAATTACAATTTAATTGGCTCGGATTAGTTTTCTCAGATCAACGATTAATAAATATTCCCGAATGGTTAAAATTTGTTCATTCTTTATGCTCATGGTCACAATTTCTCATTGTTTTTCATATAGCTTCCCATATTTTCCTAATTGAATGACAATGACCTTTGCTCCGAGGAGAGTGAGGACATTTTCGACACATATCCATTAGCATAATCATCAAAAATAATGTAGAAAAACAAGGACAATAGGACATAAAAGACAACGAATAAGCAACGCATCTCATCTTCCAGTAGGACGAACAACTTTATCTATTTGAGGCCTCAGTTACTACCGGACTTCCTCGAACAACACCAGAAACTCAACTGACTGATATTATTTGCATAATTGATCTATTTTTATAAATTTTGTAACAAATTTTTAATTCTATTTGAGGATATTTATTTTGTAAATAATTGTATAAGTACTTGAAATTTTGAAGTATTAGGGGTTGGATGTTTGTTAATCATAGCTTGGAGCTAGTGTACATTTTGCAGTATTATAGCAGGTAGTTGTAGTTGTTATCTTGCAATTCTTGTGGTATGTTTCTCTGATGGTGTTTTCTGTGATATTTCCTTTATCTACCATCTGTAGGATTTATTGTGATTATCTCACGATTTTTAAACAAAATTCATAACTTATACGCTCTGTTTTGATGAGATCTTCACGCAATTGTTCATTCTTCTTGATGAATGAATTCATGATTACATGTTGATTAAATCCTCTACTTTTTCATTTCTGCACCACCACAACAAACTGTTTATGCCACTGATCATGCCTACCTCACCCCATTATATCTCTGCAATTGATCATTAGAAACCTTAGCCTAGTTCCTAGATCTATTAGCTCCATCTAGAAAACCATAAAATCAAACATCCTTGCGCTTAATATATAGCCTAACATCTAATTTCCTCTCTAGTCACTTCATTTATTGTGAGATCCTTAAGAAAGTCGTCTCTTATTTAGTAGGGCTAGCTACTAGATCTAAATATTGGTTTGAGGTTACCTCTATCAATTTCTTTTATCAGCCTTGGGACACGGAGGAGTGCTAACATTTTTGGTGACCATACTCAGGAAACGAAATATCATATCCAACCCTCGGTGTGAACGACAAGGATCAAATCTTATTGTTGATGGTGGACAGTGATCAAACACGGGAAGGCTGAAATCATTCACCTGGGGACTCCAAATCAGTTACAAAATTAATTTAAAGACTCAATTGGAGGATGAACCTTACCAACAGAAACATGAAAGGACAAGTTGGAATTTCATCCAACACATTAAATGCTTTATTGTAAATTATTTCTTCTCTTTTCTTCAGAATGTCAAGAAGGTTTTCCAAAGTATACTATATTTTAGGAAAGATCCTAGACCTACATTTGATTCCTCTCCTTTTAATATTGTAAATACAAATTATGACTACGCTTTTGGTTTTGATCAAGTCCCTTCTTCTAAAACCTATGTTGATCATATTCAACTTGATGACCCTCAAGAGATTAAGAATAATCCATAGCTTCTATACGTACACCTATACCTTCTAAAATCCAAGATAAGTACAAGCATCTCAGTTTACCTCCTATACCGTGGTTGCCTACATATATACATCTTGGAAGAGATGGAGTTCTTGAACATCTCCTCAGTTGGCACAGCATACCGATACACTGTCAAAATCGAGAAAAAGTTCAAACAGAAGAAGCAAGACTTTGGATCTGCAAATCTGAAGCCCAAAGGACAAAGCCAAGGTGGGGTGACCCAAAACAACCCATCGAAGCCGCAAGAAAGGAACAACACCACAAAATCGAAGAAGGACATAGGAAAGTGGTGTGAGTTCCACAAGAGTCCCACTCATAACACAACTGAGTGTCAGACCGAGCAGTCGCTGGTGGCTGAGTTGAAGGCTTCCGAATCAGATACATGTTCTGACCCTAAGCCAGAACCTGACAAGGGGAATGTAAAAGGGAAGCAAATCATTGATGCAGATTCCAGTGCCATTGTTGCCATTGCCAAGATCTAGAAGAATGAGCCTGAAGACCCAGAGGAGGGGGAACATCTTTTCCACTCACAGATGTGGGTGAAGGGTTTGCAGCTACAATTCATTTTCGATAGTGGTATCCAAAAGAGCCTCATTTCAGCAGAGGTCGTGAAGCGGTTGGACCTACTGACTACACCACACCCACAGCCATACAATATTCGGTGGCATCATGAAGGACGAGATCTCAAAGTTTGCCAGCAGTACCGCCTTCCCTATAGCATCAAGCCTTTCACAGATGAGGTATTATGTGATGTTACACCTCTGGATGTTTGTGATGTACTATTAGGCCAGCCATACTTGTGGAGGCGACATGCTATGTATGAGTCAAGGCCTCATGGTGTCATTATTTCTTTGAGTAATTCATTAGATAAGATACCAGAGATAGCCCCACCTACCGCCAAATCTTTGATCACTCCTAAGAAAGGCAGCAAGCTCATATCCTAGACCAGGAAATTCATCTGTCTGGTTCACTCCCAAAGTAAGGGGAAGATTTTTGCTACACCCATGACCCCGCAAAGGCTTCCTCCACGCAGCAATAGTAGCAGAGGGATACAGTCATGACAAAACACAGGAACAACTTCTCCTCACCCACAGGGGTACCACAAAAGTTTCAGGTGGGCGACAAAGTTTGGTTACATCTGCAGAGAGAATGCCTTACCTGAACCCATCAGAAACTCAGACCACTTCGACATGGTCCTTGCACTAGCAACAAGGCTACGGGCAGCAATGCTTTGGAGCACATCATTCCTCCACTCCTTCGCCTACACCTAGTGTTCAATGTGGACCATCGTCGACCAGGCTTCCCACGAGTACTGGACACATCAGAGATTGCAGGACAAGTTCAGTAGATGGAGGAACTCAACGCAATGGGGACCATTGCTTCCTAAGGGGGGAGGAATGACCAGGTGGATGTTGGTGGCCACCCACCTATCCCATTTGGACCCCCGCAACTATCTCTTTCAGTTTTTCAGTTTCCGTAATTGTAGCACAATTTACTATTTTTAGCATTTTTTTTTCGGGTCCCAAACTTTCGGAGTCCTTTTGAGTCCTAAAGTGGTATTTCTCGGATAGATCCTTCTAGCGAGCTATCATACACGTCAAACGAAGATCGTATTCCAAAGTTACAGCCCCGGGAAATTGATGTACCAATTTACCCAAAACGGGGCCCACAATTTGGCGTTTCATCTTCTAGGGTTAGGTTGTGGAATGTGAAGGGTTTTCCATTGTTTGTCAAAAATAAATAGGCCTTCGAGCCTCATTGTAACACAGTTTAGAATAGTTCAGAGGCATGTAGCCGCCACATCTCTTCTCAGAGATAAGCTACCATTGCTCTAGCTGGTTTATTTCCATTTCTAGTTGTAAGCATATTTCAGTATTCTCCATTAATGAAATGAAGCATTATTTCCACTGTGTCTTTGTGTATATGGTTATCTCTGTATTTTATTGCGTTCCTGTTTAAGTCCGGATCATTTGAGGTTGAAGAAGATGATGTCAGTATCAAGATTTTTTCTTTATCTTTGCAAGGTGAAGTCAGGAAATGGTTCAAAATCTTTCTAGCTACAAGAATTTTCAATTTCCACCAACTTGTGAAAGTCTTCCTTGATAAATGGGTGATCAAGAGGAATCCTTTTCTGATTTTAGAATAATATAATCATTTGAAAAGACAACCTGGATAAATAGTGCAACACTTTCCAGCTAGTTTCAATCAAGTATATCAAACTGATTCCCAATGTAGCTCTCTTACACTACCTGGATGCCTCTGATCCAAAAATGGTGTTTCAATTGAAAGAAAGGGACCCTACCACGCTCGAAGAAATTAAGGGCACTGCAATAGATTTGGAAGCTAATCTATTGGTCAAAAGGTCAAAGTTGAAGGAAGTAGGGAGGGAGAATATAGAGAAGGAGCACCTGACATCTTCAAAAGTGAAGCTTGACGTTTTGATAAATAGAATGGAAGAAATGATTCGAAGGATCACCATGAGAGATGAAGTGGATGTTCCAACATGTCCCACTTATTGCGAAAGAAGAAGAGGTTACTGTTCCTAACCATTTTGTTGCTAATCCTTGTTACCGTAGATCATAAGATGATTGGTTTTTGTATTAATTTACGGATACTCATGAAAATGGATTTGTAGATGAACATATGGAGAAGAAATATGCTAATCTAATTGTATTCTTGATGATATTCCTTATATTGATGAGTTACCCAAGTACAATCAATATGATGATGATTATGTTTTCGAAGTAGAGGCCGACTCTTCAAGGCAATCAATGACATGTTTTTGGGAGGAAGAAGCTTCCTTAAAGCAACTTAAATATAGCACTTATCCTATGCATATCAATCATGACAGCAATGAAGAGAATCCAAAAAATTTTGAAGTAAGTGAAAGGTCTTTACCCTTGTGTTTTGCTTCCTTTCAACTTCTGAGAGAAAACATTCCCAATATTAAAAATCAGCAGTGTTTCAGTTTTGATATTGAGCATGAACAAGAAAATGAACTTCCTAATTGGGACTCCTTACCCTTGTGTTTCTCCCCATTTACCAAAATAAAAGAATACTATAAGATTTCCAAGGAAGAAAATAAACAAGTTGACAACAATTAGCAATCTTCTCTTGAAATTGTTGAGAATGTTGTTTGTAATATGGAGCCTTGTTTCAATCCACCATCACAATTACCAAGCAACATTCAGTTTGAAAATGTAGCTGAAAATTTGGAACATGAAGAGCTTATACAAGATCATGCAGTTTCATCGGTACCGATTCACAATAGGTTACAACAACCTCCTCATATTTGCAGTGATCCAGTAGGAAATTATTTGGATGAGTTTTGTAGCCAAAGTGATCCTCCTTTGGTTGTTTGTGAGCCTGAAAATAGGGGTAATAGTGATTTAGTTCAGAAAAAATCATTGTTGTCTTTTCCATAAATAGTATGAGCACATTCATCACAAAGGTCACAGGAAGTCTTACTAACTTATCACGAGAGTTTTGTGTTGAAGCTCCAAGAAAGCAAGGATGTAGATGAAAATTTGAAACCATGGTATGAAGACTGCCTAGAAAGGAAGTGTAACTTGTCAGATCCTCCATTTGAAGATCCTTTTACTAATTTGTTTCACTCATAAACGATGTAATGTTTCATGATTTTGAAGACCCCTTAGGTATTCTTTTGCAAGCATGGGAAAAGGTGAATGTTCTTTTGTTTGTGAGCATAAGTCTCGGTTTCAATTTTCATTGTGAGTTTCGTACTTGTACATCACTATGTTCACTTACTAAGGATGTGAGCATAATTTTACTGAATGGCCACCTCCTATTTTGGCTTCATTGGAAACTTCGTATCTCTTGAGTGAGTAGGTTATCGATCAATTAGAGTAAGTAGGAGTGTGAATAATCTCAACACTTTCAGCAATTTTTTGAGTTACATAGCTTTTGTTTTTAGCAGTAAGCTTTTCATCATTGTTTCATCACATAGTAATTTAAGTTTGGTTTGAATCGATGTACATTATGGTTTTCAGTTTGGGTTTGATTGTAGAATAAGTTGGTTGCGAGTCATCAGGTTGTAGGATAATAGTTGGGAGCAACCCAATGGACTAGGCACTGATATGGAAATTCAAAGATTTGTAGTTATTGACACCTCCTAAAGCAGTTGTCATCCCCAGTTGGAGCCAATGTTAAGCATTGAATAGTATTTGTGGTCAAATGTATTCTTTCATATTGATGACATAATTTTTTGTCAAATTATAATACTTTCAGATTAAATTTGACTTGTCTCATGGACCCATGACTACATTTTTTCCCCTTCCCAACCTTAATTTCATTCTCCCTTCATATTTCCAAACTCTAGCCATTTTCTATTTTCCATTTATTTTTCGATTTAACTGTAGCCATATCCCATATCATTTCATTTATTATAATCCATTTTTGTTAAAGAATCCAACTCTAATCATTCCCCATATCATTAAACATTGCTGCAAAGCCTTTTGTTATACATTACATTGTAAGGTACACAATGCATTATATATAACCCTCCACCTCTTAAGCACTAAATGGGCCCGCAGATCATGTGGCACCTTAAACACAAGTCACATACCCTATTTCACTCCGATAACCTCTCCCTTTTTTATTGTGATCGCAATCGCAAACGTGGATTTCCCATGGCAGTCCCACAATGGAAAAGCTCATCTTATTATTGCGACACTAGAAAACCCGACAGGAGTATCTATTGGATTTGAAATATTTTCTAGTCAAGGAGTGGTATTCCTATATGCTTCCCCTGTGAAATGCGATTTCGATCACCGTTTTAGATGCAATATTCTATAGGATGGTTTTGAAGGATTTTCAAGTCTCGATGTCCCATTGTTTAAAGTAAAAATGCCTTCTTTACCATCATTTCATTACAATAAGTCTCGTTTGTTGATATCACAAAGTTCCTTCCCCCTACATCGATATTTGTTTCTCCTCCGCTTGTTGATTGCAATAAGACCTGGTCATCAATTGTGATAAACTTCTCCCCCTACAGATTATGATATCGCAATCACGGAGCACATAAATCTTAAGGCCCTCCTCCACCGCAGCACGTTCCCACTCCCCAATTGTGATGCGATAAAGCTAGCAGATGCGATATTTTATATATTTCCGTTTTTGAAGTTTCGGGTCCAAACTATTGAAAAAACACTATGAAACATGGTTAAGGTCCCTCTCCCTATTGCAATTACGTTCTAATCAACCTGAATCAATAGTTCATTATTTATGCTTTCGGTCACAATTTATCATTTTTTTTATATAACTTCACAAGTTTTCCCAATTGAATGACCACAGCCTCCACTCAGAGGATGACGAGGACATTTTTGACACATATCCATTAGCATAATCATCAAACAGAATGCAGAAAAATAGGGTCAGCAGGACATAAAACACAGCGAAGCAACAACACAATTCATATGCCAGCACGTCTAATAACACTATCTATTCAAGGCCTCAATTACTATTAGAATGCCTAGACATGCAGTAGAAAACTCAGACGATTAATATTATTAGAAATATTGATCTATTTTTATAATTTTCGTAACAATTCTTGAATTCTATTCCAAGATATTTATTTTGTAAATAATTTTACAAATAATTCAAATTTCAAAATACAAGGGGTTGGATGTTTGTGAACCATAGCTCTGAACTAGTCTACATTTTGCAGTAATATAACAGGCAATTGCAGTTATTATCTGGGAATTATTGTGATATGTTTTTATGACAATTTTTTCTTTCATAGTTTTCTCTAGGCTTTCTTGTGACCATCTCATGAGTTTTAAACAAAATTAATAAGTTATATGCTCTCTTTCGATGAGTTCTTCATGCAAGTGTTTTTTATTCATGATGAATGAATTCATGATTACATGCTCATTATGATCCTCTACCTTTTCATCTCTGCACCACCTCTATAAACTATTTATGTCATTGATCATGCCTACTTTTCCCCATTATATCTTTGTAATTGATCATTAGAAACCTTAGCCTAGTTCCCAGATCTATGAGATGCATCCAACAAACAATAAAATCGAACACCCTTGAGGTTATTACCTAGCTTAACATCTAACTTCCCCTCTAGTCACTTCATTTGCTGTGAGATATTTGAGAGAGTGCTCTCTAATTTGGTAGGGCTGGTTATGAGATCTAAAGATTGGTTTGAGGTTACCTCTGTTGGTCTCCTCTCTCAAACTTGGGACACTGAGGAGTGATAACACTATGGAAAATCTCCCATTTTTCAGATGCCATAACATGTTGTGTTTTGCAGTTATCTAGGTTAGTTGTTTGGGTACTAAATTTGTTCAAAATTTGGCCATACAACTTAACCTCTCTGTCATACATATGAAAACTTACGATCAACGTATATAAAATATAGTTAAATAACTATTCTTTACAAAAGTTTTAGAGGCTCAGTAGTAAATTCATAATCACTGTCAGAATATATTTACTCATCAGAGACAAAATATAATGTATCTTCAGAAATGGCTATATTAACTAACTCTTTGGGATATATTTTGGTGTCCCAAATTGCTCTATTTTTACCCCATTTCCATAAAATTTAACCTCTGTTTTATCTTTACTTAACCTTCTCATTCCTGTACTAGTCTAAGATAATCATCTATTCCTACATATGCTTCGTATTTCATAATTAAGATTTATTAAGTGATTTATTAATTATTTTACATAGATTTCATGCATGTTAGTATCTCTTGTAACTTATGTTTAATTTCCTAAAAGTAAAGGAGGTGTTGACACCTAATCCTCATGATTGGGTGAATATATGTAAATAGATAAATAATTAATATGAACAGTCATCGAGAGATGAACTGAACAGTCTCTCCCTCGTGTATATAAGGAAGACCTACCTGATTTAATAGAACATACGAATCATTTTTTCCTTGAGGTTTTATTGTCTGGCCTGACATGGTATCAGAGCCAGTGCCCAAAATAGTTGTAATTCCCTTCTGCCTACTACTCTCTATCCACTATCCACTGCCCCTATGCGCTCTGTCTGCCATAATTAATTGTAAACGCTGATCCATTGGTAAAGCTTTGTAATGCGCCGCTCCCTCCATACGCTGGTATATCATGATGCTCTCTCCATAAACGTTGTTGAATATTCTGTACATAACGTTGTTGCATATAAAGCTATCTGGTATCCTTGAAGAAGTATTGTTGCAGCAATCTTTACTCCTTCAAAACCCAGACCTGCTCTCTCCACTCTAGCCAGCCTCCCTCCATACGCTCCACGTTGGTATAACAACACTCCACCACGCTGGTATGACAACACTCCAGGTTCAATCCTTGTATGAAATTCTTCGTAAACACTGATATAAACGTTGTTTCATATATACACTACTCTTGGTAGTTGTTTCATATACCTTGCTCCCTCCACATAAACACCGCTTCATATACACTACTCCTAATAGCTATTTCATATACATTACTCCCTCCATATAAACCCTATTTCATTTGCGTTGTCACATATACGTTGTTTTGAACACTGGTGCAGTATTAGTAGTCTTGAAGACGTTTTAATTCTTTCTTCTGTTGCACATGGTATTGTATGGGTTATGAAATCTCTGCATTTGACAATGGGTTGTATGATGTAGTGAGTGTGGTGTATTTGTATCAAAATCATGCCGACAGTTGTTGATGTTGCATTGACTATGCAATGCATTGGATTCTATGGTGAGTACCATGCATTGAGTTTTTTCTCTTGAAGCCATTACATGTGTTGGTAAATTGACTATGCACTATCCAATTTTATGAGGACCAAATAGTGTTTTTAAATTTTGAAAAATCCCTTTTTTTATGAGGATCGAATGGGGTTTTCAAATGGTGAAAAGATTACATAAATGGTATGGTATATAAATATACAAAGGGACGTATTATAATCAAGTTTTTTTTATAAACGGGACATATGACATATACATATATAATGGTGGATTTATATGACATTTAAAGGAAAACACTTATATGGGTCACATGGTATTGGATTTATAAGCGGTGAATTTATGTTGGGAGTACTGCGTGAGGGGCCACTATCACACTGTTGAAACACTATTGGAACTCTACTATAAGCCTTGTTGTATGTGTTGTAAAGCTTTGTGTCTATGGCTGCACAGTTTTTTATATATATTTATGGTATATTTAGGTTACCATATATATATACACAGTCACTCACATTTCGGCTATCTCACCCATATATTCTATATTTTAACGTTGTCCAGATGAATGCCAATTGACATTTGAATTTTCTATCCTGTCTTATTTTTCCCATTAAGAGCAAAAGTTTTGCAGCAAAAGTTTTTTGTTACAGTATGCATTCAATAGGAAGAGGTGGTCGAAGAGGAATAGGAAGATATTTCAGAGACAGGGGGGTAGACACTCTCAAGGAGAAAAAGCACATTTGCACTGCATACGCTGCAAGAGAAATGGATCACATGATGCCTCTACATGAAAGTTACCATTGGACAAAATTGAACAGAAAATAAACCAACAGAAGGGTAAAAATGATGATACAGACAAAGGTAAAGCACTTGAAGCCGCTCACTATCTTGTGGCACAATGTAACATTGTAGTAAATGAAGATTTATTTAATGCTTCACTTGCTTCTTGGAAAAATGATTGGTTGCTTGATTTAGGAGCAACTTGCCACATGACTCATAGAAGATATTTTTTTGAAGATTTCACTGACAATGTTGATGGAGTAGTATACTTTGTAGACCAATCAAAAATCAAGCCATCAGGGCTTGACACAATCAAGCTTAAACTGCCTGGTCTTCCAGACATTCTTCTGCATCATGTTCTATATCTCCCATAACTCAAGAGAAACTTGTTGTCCTTGGTCCACATCTGCCAGCAAGGTCACTCCATTCATATGTTTGATGGAAAGCTTGAGGTAAGAAAAGCGTATGACGACTCACTTGTCATGAGGGGAATAGAAGAAGAAAGGCTTCTCAAGCTGCAAAGAACCTCTACTCATGCACAACATTTTTCATACAATTCTCATCATGAAGAAGTTACACTTCCATCAAGTTTACTATGGCATGTTAGATTTGGAAATTTGAACTATGACAGACTCCGCTTGTTGAAGAAAAATGGTGTTGCTGGTTTGCCTACAATTCCTAGGAAACTTAAGCAATGTGATGCTTGCATCCTAGGAAAGCATAGCAAATAGTCTTTTCATGATTCACATTCAAGAGCACATAGAAAAATTGAATTCATTGATTCAGACTTATGTGGTCCAATGCCTGTTCCTTCTGCAAATGGAAACAAACATATAATGACATTTATTGATGACTACACCAGAATGTGTTGGGTTTATTTATTGAAGAACAAATCTGATGCTTTTCAAACATTCAAAAACTTTCATAAATGGATTGAAAATGATGCACAATCTCATATTGGGTCTATTCACACTGATAATGGAAAAGAATACACATAAAATGAATTTGAAAACTATCTTAGCCAACATGGGATCAAACATCAAACAACTGTGCCTTATAATCCCCAACAGAATGGTGTAGCTGAAAGAATGAATAGGGAAATCTTAAATATGGTACACTCCATGCTCTTCTTCAAAAATGTAAAAATAATGTTTTGGGTTGATGTTGTTCTATGTGCTGCATATATAAAGAATAGATGTCCATCTAATGCTATTATAAACAAGACTCCATATGAAATGTGGTATGGGCACGTTCCTTTGGTAAAGCATCTCAGGGTCTTTGGTTCCACCTGTTATGCGTTGATACCAAAGGTACATAGAAACAAACTTGGTGCAAGAAGTCGTTAGTGTATCTTCCTGGGGTATTCAAACACCTCCAAAGCATACTATCTCTATGATGAAGTCAATAAAAAGTTTGTTGTATCTAGAGATGTAATTTTTCTTGAATCATCCAAAACTGACAAGGTTGTTGAGCAGAAACTTGATCGCTTGGATAGATTCAAAAATGCAATATCATCTCAAAAATTTGATAATCAGATTCCACTTCTTGAAGGGGGGATTCCTATAGTAGAACAACATGTGGAATCTTCTTTTGAAGAACTCTCTCCCCTGCATGAAACTCCAACAACGAATGATGCTTTAAGTGATGTGATTGATAGAATTGGGAGACTCAATCTTGATTCAGTCCCAACTCAATCAATGGAGTACCCTAGACCATCTGAGAAAGGTCCCCCAAAGTGGCTGACAAAGACACTTGAAAGTGTTCATCTTGATGAGGTTGGAAAGACAGGAACTAGAAATTCAAACCGGCAAAATGGAGGTGATGTGGATGACTCTAATTCACCTGTTGATATGGATGTATCTTATGATTGTGAATTGAACTTGTCTACAAATTTTGAACCAACTTCCCTCAAAGAAGCTACTTCTCATGATGAATGGAAAGAAGCGATGCAAAAGGAGTATGATGCCCTCATAAATAACGACACTTAGAAGTTGGTTGATCCTCCATTAGGAACCAAACCAATTGGCTACAAGTGGTTCTATAAGAACAAGTATAAAGCTGATGGCTCACTTGACATGCACAAAGCTAGGCTTGTGGAAAGGTTTTGCACAGAAGGAAGGGGTCGATTATGAGGAGACTTTTTCCCCCACAGCAAAATGGGCTACCATCTGGACACTCTTTCCCCTAGAAACTTAGAATGGTTGGAAAGTCCATGAAATGGATGTAAAAACTGATTTCACAAATGGAGACCTAAAAGAGAATGTTTTTATGTCCCAGCCTGAAGGATTTTCTATGGAAGGACATGAACATAAAGTATGCAAAATGGTGAAGTCCTTCTATGGCATCAAACAAGCGCCGCGAGCCTGGCATGAAAAACTAACTGAGCATCTTCTAAAAATTAATTTCAAACATTATGATCTTGATGATGCAACTTTATTTGTCAAGAAAGTTAGCAAAATAGTTGTATATCTTGTGGTATATGTAGATGATCTTTTGATGACAGGGAACAATGAAAGCTACATTACATCCATAAAGAAGGAATTGGGGAAAAGTTTTGAAATGACTGATTCAGGCTATGTTCATTACTATCTTGACATTGAAGTAACCCAACATCCAAAGCTCATATTTCTTTCTCAAAAGAAATACATTGGAGATCTGTTGAATAGGTTTGGCATGAAAGAGTACAATCCTATTACTACTCCAATGGAACAAAACTTAAAGCTCACATCTATTCAAGGAAAAGAATTTGAGGATGCAACAAAGTATACACAGCTTGTAGGAAGTCTCAACTACCTAACTACAGCCACACCAGACATTTCGTTTGCTGTTGGAATCCTCTCTAGGTTTGTGCAAAAGCCTTGTGAGGGACATTGGTCTGGTGCAAAAAGAGTTTTAAGGTACTTAAATGGAACTCAAGACTTTGGAATCAAGTATACACATGTGGACGACTTCAGTTTGATTGGATACTCTGATTCATACTTTGATGGAGACAAAGAAACTAGGGTATTTAGTTCAGGATATGCTATCTATCTTAGATCAGGAGTTGTCTCCTAGACATCATGCAAACAATCTGTTCTAGCAGATTCCACAACAAAAGCAGAATACATGGCAACAGCTGAAGCACCAAAAGAAATTTTGTGGCTCAGGAAAATTCTTGAAGATTTGCAGGTAAAACAAGTACGATCAACTCCACTCATGATTGACAATACCTTTGCAATAAAGTTGGCCAAGAACCCAAAGTTCCATGATCGAACGAAGCACATCAATACTAAATATCATCTGATTCGACATCATGTTGAGGCCAAAACAATCCATCTCCGTCATTTTTCCACAAATGAGCAAATTGCAGAAATCTTCACCAAAGTGCTTGGAAGAGAAAAGCTTGAACGATTTAGAATGATGCTTGGACTCACCAAAATCCCTTCAGATTAAGGGGGGAATGTTGACACCTAATCCTCACGATTGGGTCAATATATGTAAATAGACAAATAGGTAATATGAACAGTCATTGGGAGTTGAACTGAACAGTCTCTCCCTCATGTATATAAGGAAGACCTACCTAATTGAATAGAACATACAAATCATTTTTTCCTTGAGGAGTTACGTTCTGGCCTGAAATGAGGAACTAAGTGTTAATTGTGAGTTAGCATGATGAGTGCAAGCAAAATCTTGCATCGTCAACGATGTTGCTCTAGGATCTCCATAATTGTTTGGATCCTTCCACGTGGGTGTTTTGATCCACGAATCCTAGTTGAGTTGCAGACTAACTGAGGTTGGATATCAGTGGAATATAGTCAAGGATACATCCCAAGGATGGTCTACAACTAGTGAAGTTCTTGTCCCATTATAACTATTAGCCAATTTAGTAATATTGGTTGTTAGTCCGTTCAGTCGAAAGGCTTGAATAAGGAAATATTGTAATTAGAATAATGTGGCTAAGGCCAAAAGACTGTATAAAATATAGATTGTAGGAAGAACAAAGGGAGGATCTAAGTTGTAATTTCATTCGCTGTGTAATTTTGTATTTCCCTCGACTCTGCGTTGGATTTGCGCCATCATGTATATCTGTTGATCAAGTTAGTACAAGGAACTTGCCATGTTATCCACACGTTGTGTCTAACTTGCATTTTATGCATGCGTGAGTGCTGATTCATTTCATTTCCCAACTGGGAAAGGAGCTAGTTGGCTAGGGCACAACCAACCCACCTAGTTTACCATATTCTTTCACCATTTAAAAGGTTTGTGTAAACATTTATTTGCAGTTACATGGTTTGAGTGGTTCTCTTATTTTTTTTAGAATTTCTGAGCTAAATTGATTTCGTAGTTAAGTGTGAATAGATCCATAGTTTGGAAGCTGATTCAGCTTATTTATTTCTTGTAACTCCTTTCCTACAATTATTGTCTTGGTTTTCCTCCACTCAAGTCATGCAGGAAGATTCTTCCTGTACCAGTGCATGTAGTTTCCTGCACTTTGGTTTATTCATTTACTTCACGACAAATGTTACATTTCTTCTTATCATTTCAGTTATTCCTACAAGCAAAAGTATTCTTAAATCCAGTCATCGTTCTTAACATTAACAACATACTTCTGAAGTATCTGAGGATGTTTATATGAATTATGAAAGAACGTTATTATAAACACTTTATACTTGCATTTTATGACTTAAGAAAAAGAACAGAAACATTACAAGCGGTTTGCCAACGCTAGCTCATGCATGCAAGTTACTTTGGTTGCTTCTTTGATTATTATGAATTGTTTTTTCTTTATGAAATTGACTTTCATAGCCAGGTTTAGTTAATTGAAGCATTTATTTTCCATAGATAATTTATCTTAGAGTTTAGTTTGCAATTGCAATTCTTTTCAGCAAGGCTTTTAATTCTTTCGAAAGTAAATTGGAAACTTCATGAAGGAAACTATGTCTCGATGCAAGAGCTAGTCTTTTGTCATACAAACAGAGTGCTCTAAGCCCTAAGGCTTAGAGCACCTCCATAGAAACATAAATCTTCAGTAAGGTAACATATAATTTTGTACAAAAGTACTATTACTGCACTAGTGCAAGCAGATTGCAATAGTACAAGAATAGGTTGTTTGTGTAGAAGAAAAATAAATTGGGAAATAGATCTCTACAAGGGCCCACTTGTCAAGTCGTGAGACATCTATACTGTATATAAACATAGTATTTCATTTCAGCATTTAATATTGCTACCAATTGTGTGAAAGTTCCTTTACTTGATTTCCTTGCAAATTATTCTTTTACATTCTAGCACCAGAGTTGCTTTCATGTCGATTTCCTTTAAAATTGTTTTATGTATGACTCTGCAATATTTTCTTTAAAAAGTAGCATTAAGAATAATAAAATTTCATACAACTTCTGGCATTGCCTATGCTTCGTCTCTAAGTTTATGAAACCATCGAGTTGACAATTAAGTGTTGAGGATTTTTCTTAAGTGCAATTCCTGCACCCAACAATATCCATTCAAAATATCTCTAGCACAGATTTTGTAATTGAAATTTGTATTTGCATGTCTTCGGAAGTAAAATTATTCCACTATGTTTCTATTTTGATTGACTCTTCCTTTCGACAATAATATCATTTGAACATGAGAATTTCCCTTTCTGTTACATGATTTCATCCTCTTCTCTTCTGCTAGGACTGCTGCAATCATTTCATCCAAGGTTATAATAGAAAATTGATCCAGATGGCTATTGCTGGTAACCCACCCATTCCATCTAGACCTCCAGTCAATTTCATTTGTTTCCTTGTTTATTTTAGCATTTACTATTTTTAGCAGTTTTTCGGGTCGTGAACTTTCGTAGCCATTTTGACCCCTAAATGACGTTTTTTTGAGGTCCTCTATAGTCCTACAACTGTAAACATCAATATGGGCCTGTCATATATCCTATATTACTTAGAGAGACCTTTGCAAGAAGGTATTATACACACCAAAAGGAGATAATATGACCAAGTTATGACTTGGGGAAGTTGGTTTCCCAACTAACCCCAACAAGGTCTACAAACTCTTGACATTCCATCTCCTAGGGTAAGAATTTTGGTTGTTTAGTGTTTTCCCTTATTGTTCAATAATAAATAGACTCTTGAACCACATCTTAAGAAATTTAAGAGGCATCTATCCGTCACATCTCCTCTCAGAGATAAGCTACCATTGCCTAAGCTAGTTTATTTCGATTTTGTTTGTAACCATTTTTTCGTATTTTGATATTAATGAAATGAAGTGTTATTTTCTCTATATATCTATATTTATGGTTATATCTATACTTTTTTGATTTCCTATTTATGTTTATATTAGTGGTATCAGAGCCGTCCTCTCTTTCTCTATTTTTTGTTTCCATGTCATCAACAAGGTCAGTGTATAAGGAGTTAGGGATTAAACTGGTTGGACTTTTGCAAGCGCAGCCTCAAAAAACCCAACAACCTTGCATGGAGAAAGAAAATAAAGATGAGGGGGTAGGAGATCCTTTCATAATACTACTCGAGGAAGCCTTTGAGTGACAGAAGAACACGATGATGAATAACTTTGCCCAAATCCTTTGACACCTACCCACATGCGATGCATCTTCTTCCAACAACCACTTTGGAGGCGCTACTCATTTTAAAGCACAATTTAACTTTGATATTCCCATATTTGAGGGCTAGATAGATGTATATGTTGTAGATAAATGGTTAAATCTATTGGAAGGATATCTCCCAATTCATAACTTTTTCTCTTAGGAAAATATTACTTTTCACTTCTCAAATTCACCCCACATGTCAAGGACTTGTGGGAAATATCTTGTCAACATAGGGACAAGAGGGAATCCTCATTGTTTTCAGTTGCAGCCACTTGGGAATATTTCTGAGATGCCATCAAGGAACAATATTATCCTGTCGGGAGCTATGAAGATAAATACATCAAGTGGAGCATGCTATAAGAGGCAAGGGACAAAGGTGTGTCGGAGTTCAATTTTTCTTTCCATACTCTTCATAAGAAGTTGGGTATCAAGGATTATGAGCATCATTTGGTACTCAATTATCCTTACTATCTACATAAGTACTTCTAGGGTGAGATGGAGTTCCTGTACATCTCCTCGCTCAACATGGTGTACCGATACACTGTCAAGATTGAGCAAAATTTTAAATAGAAGAAGTGATACTTTGGATTTGTGAGTTCGAACCAAGGAAAATGTGCCCCTAGGCCACAAAGAAAAGGACAAAGCCAAGGTGGGGTTAGCTAGGACAATCAACTAAAGCCGGGAGCAAAGAACAACACCACAAAGACAAAGAAGGAAATGGAAAGTGGTGTGAGTTCCATAAGAGCTCCACTCACAACAAAATTGAATGTTGAGCCAAGCAGTCACTAGTCTCCGATTTGAATGCTTTTGAATTATACACATGTTCCGATAGTGAGACAAAACGTGATAAGGGGAATGAAAAAGGGGAGCAGATCATTAATGCAAAGTGCAATGCCACTGTTGCCACTACCAAGATCTAGAAGCATGATCGTAAAGATAGAGAGGAGGGCAAACACATATTCCACTCATAGATGTGGGTGAAGGGTTCTCTATTGCACTTCATTATCGACAGCGGGAGCAAAAAGAATGTCATTTAAATCAAGGTCATAAAGTGGATAGGCATCCTTACTACCACACATCTACATTCATACACCATCATGTGGCTTAACTAAGGATGAGATCTCTACGTCAACCATCAGCATCACCTTCCCTAAAAAATAAAGCCCTTTATGGATGAGGTATTATGTGATGTTTCTGTTCTTGAATTTTGTGATGTATTATTAGGAAAACCGTACTTGTGGAAGCGACATGTTTTATATGAGTCTATACCTCACTCTATGATTATTACTTACGGTAATAAGTTGTACAGGATAACGGAGGTAGCCTCACCTTCCACTACCTCTTTGATCAATACAAAACAATGCAGTAAGATGACTTCCCAAAGTAGGAAATTTATTTTCCTTATGATTCACCCTTAGGGCAAGAAGAATGTTGTGGCCATGGCATCTAGACAAGGCTCCTCCATAGAGGAGAAGCAAAAGGAAAAGCTTGTGGAGGAGTACAAATAGTTTTTCGCCTCACCTACAGGGGTACCTTTCGGTTATCATTTCAAGCACTCTATCGATCTAACCTCAGGAATTTTGCTACCCAATGAACTGATGTATCAATGCTCTGTTGGGGAGAATGATGAGATCAAGAGGCAGATTCAGGGGCTGTTGTAGAAAGAGAACATCAGAGGAAAATCATCACCCTGTGGAAGCCCAATTGTATTAGTACAGAAGAAGGATGGGACCTGGAGTTTTTTTATTGAATATCGAGCATTGAACAAGATCATTGTGTAGAATAGGTATCCAAATCCATGAATTGATGACATTCTATACCATCTCAAGGGGCCCAAATATTTCAACAAGATTGACTTAAAGTCCTATTATCACTAGGTACCTATTGAACCTTCTGAGGTGTGGAAGACTACCTTCAAATTCAAGGAGAGATTTTTCAAATTATTGTTCATGCCTTTCGGGTTGATGAATGCCCCCACAACCTTCGTGAGATTGATCGATGACATCTTGTGACCCTTCGCCAATGCATTCGTGACCGTGGATTTAGATGGCATCTCGATCTTCAACCAAAGTTGGGAAGAGCACCTCCACCACATTCGGCAAGTCCTTCAAACCCTATGATAGTACAAGTTGCAAGGCAATTTGGAGAAATGCACTTTTGGCATGACCCAGGTTCAATATTTGGGGTACATCATTGATGAGAAGGGTGTGCATGTGGACCTAGCTAAGATACAAGTCATTCGCGATTGGCCAACCCCAACCACTCTAGCAGAGCTCCGTAACTTTCTGGGTCTTGGCAATTTCTACTTCAGGTTTGTGTTTGGGTTCACTCATATCACTTTAACTTTAATTTAATTCACCAAGGGTAGAGTGAAAGAAAAAAAAATTGGTCCAAAACCCAACAGAAAGCGTTTGGTGAGTTGAAGCATTGCCTCTGTTTTGCACCAATGCTCAAATTACCAAACCGAAAACAACCATTTGATATTGAGACATATATCCCCGACTGTGCTATTGGTGCAATTCTTACTAAGGAGGGTCATCCAATGGCTTACCACAATGTGAGACTTTCAAACGTGGTGCAAAAGTTTCCCACTTATGAGAAAGAAATGTATTCCATTGTGCAGGCGTTCCATCAATGGAAGCATTACATTATGGGGAAGGAAATGGTCATCCACACGTGACACCAACCCTTGGAGTTCATACAAACATAAGGAAAGTTGCAGAATGATCACCCTTAGAAATGGTCCACATACCAACAACAGTTCCATTTGAACATCACTAATAATGTTGCATACTTCCTCCGCCGACCACCAGTCATGGAGATGATCACTATGGTCAACTCCTATGGGCACGAGACTTCAGGTTGGCTGCATCTTTACAAGGGTGACCCAGAATTTGGCAGCACATACCAAACACTCCTAGAACGTAAACAAGTTCTGAATTTTGACCTTTAAGATGCATTTGTATACCACCTGGGACACACATGTGTTCTTTCAAATGAGTGTGCAAAGATAATTTTGAAGGCACACTACAGTTGAGTCACGGGACATTTCGACGTAGAGAAAATAATGGCAGTACTGCAGAAGTATTTTTACTACTTGAAACTTTTTCAAGATGTTGGGAAGTATATTAAATCTTGCACTGCTGGTCTTTGAAAGATTCTCTAAGATGGTCGTCATGGAGGTTTGCAAGAAGAGTATCACATAATAGGCCATTACTAAGCTCTTGTTTGAGCGAGTGTGGGTACACTTTAAGATCCCATAGTCCATTATCTCAGAGTGATACAATAGATTCCTAAGTGAATTTTGGTAAAGTCCCTAGTGGATGTTGGATACCAAACATACTAAGTCCATGATGTTTCACCCCCCATCTGATGGCCAAACATAGGTCGTCAACAGGATGATCATACACATTTTGTGGATGTACAACTCGAAGCATCCACACACATGGGATGAAAGCCACCCTTATGTCTAGAAAAACTACAACAGAACTCTCCATAGCTTAATGGACCATATCCCCTTTGAGGTAGGGTTGGGATTTCAGCCATTATATCCCATTTATATAACCATACCATTTGCAGCTACTCGGGTAGAATCGACTCATGTCTAGTGTGAAGCTGAAAGGGACAATAGCTTCATTGAGTGCATTCAATGCATTGGTCAAAAGGTCCATGATATATATGATAGATCCAATGCGAAGTATAAGTAGCACCATGATCAACATCAAGTGTCGCACAAGTTCTAATCGGGCTAAAACGTTCAACGACATTTGCAGGAGTGCCTCACTTGACCCCACAACAATATTCATCAGCTCTGATATGGGCCATACACCATCACCAAGCCTGTAGGGGAAAATGTCTTTGAGCTCAACATCCAATTGTTCCATGGTTTGAACCTAGTGTTCAATGTAGACAACCTTTGACCATACTTTCCACCATTGCTGGACACATCTGACATTGCAGAAAAACTTACTCCAATAGAGATCAAGCTGGATTTCATGGAATAAGCCATAATAGATTATATCATGGATGCACATATAAATAACACATGTCCCTAGAGGATCCACCTATATCGATTTGTCAAAGTAGGCCAACTCCTTCACCAGGGCAAGTGGTTCACTAACGAACAGGTTCAACAAAAAATTCCTCACCATGGAAGCTCTGTACGCAATGTAGACCATTGCTTCCTAAGGAGATAGCACTGATCTAGGTGGATATTGATGGCCACCTTCCTATTCCACCTAGACATCAATTTAGTTTCATATGTTTCCTTGTTTATTTTAGGATTAACTATTTTTAGTATATTTTCGGGTCTTCAACTTTCGGAGAAACTTTGACCACCTAAACAACATTTGTTTGAGGTCCGCTACAGTGAATCTTGTATTACTTGGAGAGACCTTTCCAACAAGGTGTCATATGTGGCAAATGGAGATAATATAACGATGTTATGACCCCGAGAAGTTGGTTGCACAACTAACACCAACAGGGCCCACAAATGCTTGGCATTCCATCTCCCGGTGTTATGGTTTTGGTTTTGGTTGTTTAAGGTTTTCCATTATTGTTCAATAATAAATAGGCCCTTGAGCCTCATTGTAACACAGTTCAAAGGCATGTAGTTTTCACATCTCTTCTGAGAGATAACCTATTTTCGTCCGAGCTAGTTTATTTCCATTGCGTTTATAACTATATTTCAGTATTTTGATATTAATGAAATGAAGTGTTATTTCTGCTACATCTCTATATTTATGAGTATATCTGTAATTTGTTGTGTTCATGTTTAAGTTCGTATCAAAAATTGACTTAATGTAAAATAATATTACCATAATTTGATGACAAACTATTCAACAATATAACTTTTGCATCTTCTTCATTTATTTTCGTATTGATTCCTGCCAATTGATTCAGACTATACTTGAGTTCATTAATGTGAGTATATAATGAGGTATGTTCTTGCATTTTAAGTTTAAAAAATTTTAATTTATGAGAACTTTTCATTTACCACCTTTTCCTAAAATATTTTACTCAAATATTCCAAAATTTCTATAGAAAACTTCTTCAAATCAATCAGCTGAAATCGAGAATGTAAGAGAGATATTATAATTATAGTTTTAGCTCTCTACTCTCTTTTCTCCCAAGCACTTAATTGACTGAAATAAGTAGGAGTTGTTTCGGTACCATTTACTAATACCCAAAAAAATTTATTCATCATATGTAGCTGAATTTTGACGTTCGAGGTATGAAACGTGTGTCCATTAATATTTTCCAAAATCGAATAATCCATTTCAAAAGAAACCAAAGAACAAAAAGGCTTGCTACTTTGTATAGTAGCAGAAACTATAATTCTTTTACAAAGTTATCTCTACAAGAGATATCAACACCTATGGCTATAAGATATCCTCATAATCACATAGCTAGTTTCCACCCATAAACAAGTTATTACACGACATAATCAAGATCAAACACAACCATGTTTTCACCTGTCTCTGTAAACTGCATTCTTTACAACTTCAACGCCCAAAGATATGCTCCTCACTACGAGAAGGCCATAGCCTGCAGACAGATGGGTCATTCTGTAACAGTCACTTAGTAGGGAATATTGTTCAAATGGTCACAATCTCACAACTCGAACATTAGGAAGATCCATGCCAATTCAGTCGTTCCTTCACAACTAGACAAACAACAATATATCATAGGTCACATATCAAAGTTGGATAGATCAGCCACCACTCTAGACACGCATAGGCCACAGGGAGTTTTCTCTGACAACAAATCTTCACAAGATCGGCTCTTAAAATTGCAAATACACTTGGAAACTAATCAGATCGCACATAGTTTTCTCCAACAGAAGCCCTCACATTTCTGATACCTATTTAGAAATATTTACCCATAGAGCCTAAACTATTTTTTCATTAATTAAAAGCTAGATACATCACACTTATATAAGAAAATATTAAATCCAACTTTTTCTAAACAAGAAACTAGTTGTTGAAAAAATATCTCATTCGACTCCAACAAATTGACCAACCAAATCCGTTTATTTGTTATTGCACACATTATCTGTTTTGTTGAAATTGTAATTTCCCCTACACGCGGGCCAGCAGTTAAGGTGCGCGGGAAAACCACCGAAGCAAACCTCAAAACCGGCTGTAAGCCATCGCACCACCCTTCAGCGTAAAGTGGTTTCCAGACAAGAGGCTCTGATGCAATTTGGAGCAGCCACGTGGATTGCCATGACATCATCACCTGACATTTATCAGACGATAAATGTCGCTCTTCAACCCCTGTCCGATATGCGTCCGATCAAACAGCATGCCCTCCGTCGTTCGATTGCCAGGAAAGGTCTCCACCGTTTAAATTGTTCAAAGTACATACGGGTCTGATGAAACATAAATTAATGCAGCGTGGACCATACCTTATATTAATGCCATGACATGTTTTTGGTAAACATTTTAATATTTTACGGCCTGTAATATTTATTGAGTATGGGCGAAAATATGATGTAAGTTTTATTATTATTATTTGCGCATAGATATTGTATGTGCGTTGACTCCATTTCAGTCATACAGCATCGCACACGGGGAGGAGATATTTGGGCTCGCAGCAGTCAATAAAAAAAAGACTGAGGATTGTAATTCAGTGTGTAGTGTGAAAACACACGGTGAAAAAAAAACAAGGGTTTGCAGCACCGTAAAAGTTCTGAGAATTACACACACGAGGATTGTAATGTGTTATGTGAAAAATCGCACACAGAGAGGAGTGGTGTGGATTCGCAGCAGCGAATGAAAAACACAGAGATTAAATTTTGTATTGCAGGGGAGGAACGCATAGAAGTGCATGAATGTTTTTGGTTTGAAATGTGAAAGAAAGTGCAGCAACATAGTAAAGTTTTTTTTGGTTTGTAATGTAAATGAAATGCAAAGAATGCACAGCAGTGCAGAAGGAGAAATGAATGAAGAAAACCAGTGGATAGTTTTGTTTGAAAACCATGAATTGTTTCAATGCAGTGAAAAGGTAAATCTGTAAATCCCTGTAAGTTTTGTTTTCACACAACAGTGACTGTAAATGAAATATTTACACACAGTGGTGTAAAATTTCATAGGAGGCAGAGTAAGTTTTGTGAAAATGTTTTGGTGAATCCCTGTGAGTAAAAGAGGATGAATATGTAAGTGTTTTTGTTTAATGAATAGAAATCATTTTATGGTGGTGCAATACTCTGTTCAGTAATATTTTTTTAAGGCTCCTCTGTGCAAAAAGATCCTGGTGCAAAGCAAACAGAGCATTGCCTCTATGTTTTATTTTTTGAGGTTTTGGTATTTTCCCATTGCAAACAAAAATACCCAACAGTGGTATCAGAGCTAGTCCAGGCTCTTTGATGGTGATAGAGCAGGTTCATGCTCTTTGAAGTGTCAAAGAAGCTGAAGGAAAGACCCTTGTTGCAGCAGCAGTAAAGCTTCTCCAGCTGTGTGAAGTTTCAGCCAAAGGGATTCAAGTATTCCTCATGTTTTTGAGTTGTTGTTGAAGAAACAGTGAGTCATTTTAAAAACACAGTCAGGGATTTTAAAAATAGTTAGGAATGGCAAGGCCAAAGAAGAAAGTGTCCAAATCCCCTAAGGTTGTGTCTCCCTCTTCTATTAAAATAGAAGACAATCTATTTGAAAGCATTTTATTTGAGGCTCCAAGGTTCAATGGAAACTTTGACATGTGGGAAATAACAATGAGGACTTTCTTAGAGTCTGAAGGGATGGAAATTTGGGAGTCAGTGATTGATGATAGTAAGATGGATGGAGAATCCAAGGAGTACAATGCAAAAGCAGCAAAGACAATCTTGGATGGGCTGCCTGATTCTATAAAGAAGAATCTAGGAAAATATTCATCAGCAAAGGATATATGGGACATACTTCATGACCTTCATGCAAAGGGAGCACTGACCATGACCATGAATCAAGAAGAAAATTCTGAACCCATCATAGAAGCTGAAATTGAGAAGGTTGATCTCATCAAGCTTCAAATGCACGAAAGGGATGAAGAGCTTGCCAAGCTTAAGAAGGAACTTGATGAAAGAAAAAGGAAGCATCATGAAGAAGTCATATCCATGACAAATCAGTTGAATAAAGCAAAGAAGCAGGAAGATGCCTTGTCAAGTCAACTTGAACAAAGGCACAAGAGAGTGAACAAACTTGTAGAAGAGATTGGACAGTACAAGGTAGAAGAATCCTCCCTTAAGTCTGAGCTACAAGAAGCCAAGAAGCAAGCACAAGAAGCTGAAAAGAAAATGGAGAGCAGTCAAGCAGAAATCTCCAAAATGAAGTTAGATATAATCTCTCTTAAAATAGCAGTAGCTGAAGCTACTCGTAGCAAGGAAGAAACTGAGGAACAACTTGCAAAGAAGAATAATGAGTGTGAAAGATTGGAAGAAGAGATTGTCCTCCTCAGGAAGAAGGTTGAAGGGATGAACAAGATCATGAAGAGCTCTCAAGCTTTGGATGACATGCTCAGCTATCACAGATCTCCATCTGATAAATCAGGACTTGGGTATGTAGGTGAATCCTCAGACAAGGATGAAAATGCTTTAAGCAAAGGAGATGTGAAGAAGCCAGAAAGAAATGGTGATGCTCCTAGTTCCAGCAAAGGCACGGAGAAAAATGAAGGCTGCAGTAGAAGAAATCCTGCTCCAAGTAGAAATCCAGCTCCAAGAAGAAATGTAGCTGATGGGAAAAAGGCAAGAGGCAATGATGATCATCAAAGGATCTCAAGGCAGCAAGGGTTCAGAAGTACGTCAAGGAAACCTCCATCTCCCAGGTACCAAAGTTCATTTTTTGGTTATTGTTATTCTTGCTCAAACTTTGGTCATATGGCAAAAGACTGTAGAGCATTTCATGGAGATAGATGTTGTGGTCCCCGACAATCTCCAAGAAATAATTTCACAAAAAGAAATCATGAATTTTTATTCATGAAAAATGTTGAATGTTTCAAGTGTCATGACATTGGGCATATGGCACGAGATTGTAACTTGACATGGGCTCTTACACATGCTAGACCCATGCAAAAGAAGAAAGTTACACAAGTATGGAGAAGGAAGGAAAGGCAATCTGAAAATCCCTTGAACTCCCCAGTGGATCTAAATTTTTTTTGAGAAGAGTCTGCCAAAAGAAGACAAGCACACATTAAAGGGGAGCTTG
>APFE030503086.1:43485-99348 GCA_000404065.3 Pinus taeda | reverse complement strand
TGGCCTTACAGAATCTGACGGAATCAAGTAGTTCTTAATGGGCGACCTATTTAAACCAATTCGATCGATGATAAGCCTTCTTTACCGCGAGAATCTTAGAACATGTTTAACACATAACTGTTGTGTATATTTCAAGGAAGCCACCACCTGAAAATACCGACTACCATCTTCTGCTAACAATAGAGATCGAGCATTGTACATGCAGATGCTTCTATTTGCAGGAAATAAACTCAGAATCAGGCTTATTTCTCCAGCTACAACGTATACAAGGATTCAACTCTTTATTTGGTTTTCCAAATACATGGAAACATGGTGAACGAAGGCCTTAAATAAATCTTCATTTAAGTGTTTTCTGCACAAATCGGAATCCGAATATTGAGGTAAGACTTGCAATAGGAATTCCCGATTGCCTTCCTTTAGCTTCTCCTTCTTCCTCCTCCGTTGTTGCTTCTCCCAATGTTGTTTCAACGTCTGTTAAAAGTCAACAAAATAAAAGCATAGAAAGAACTAGGGAAAATGATATTTTTGGTGCTTGTGCCTACGGAGACGGGTCTTTCGGTGTGAACACGAACAGTTGGCTTCAAGGGGTTCCTTATTCGCCTAGAACCCGGACGTCATGCCGGCCAGATAAAACAATTAATGATTTTATTCACCTTGCAAACGAAAGTGCTTTGCGAAGAAGAAGATGAAACACTGCAAATCTCGTGGTCGATACCAGATAAACACAGTAGAGGTTGCCGAATAATTTGATGGACTCATATATTCGATGAAAATGCCCTAAGCAAATTCATTGTGCCAATGGCGAACACAAATCCAACCGTATCATGTAGTGAACAGCCACATTCTGGAATATACTATAGAAACCAGTTACAACGTTTATAAACTCGAAGCTACATTGCAATATCATATCTGCTTGGTTTATTCTAGGTGGAAACATTCGCTGAGAAACGCCCTCTCAATACAATGAATGAATATATCAGCACACAAAAATAATTCAGTATCATTTCAAAACTATTACGATGAGACTCTACACCATGAAGATGAGGAGTGCCGAAACAAAGCCAAGCAAATCTGCAAAGAGAAAACGATATATACAAACTCAGAAGACAAGAACCCCGTGGCAAACTCAACTCTCGGCTTTGCCGTCCTCTTCGCGCTCCATGTGACCAGGTGTCAAATTTGACAGACCGTTGAATTACAACTCTATCCTCGTCGGGATTCTCTGTTTCTGATATCAGTGTAAAGGAATTTGTTGCAGCTGCTGCAGAACTTCGACCATTCAACTTGCGCATCTCTGCAGTGGCCTCAGTGGAGCAGACCAGGACTGACGAAGTATAATTCTCCGCTTACGAATGGAATCCTTGCTCAAGCGTTACCCAGATTATAGCACAGAGGGCAGACCCAACGTTCTTCAAAATAGGAGCAGCGTTCTCCGCCAGAGAAGCGTTCTTGCGTTACATATCAAAACAGCTCTGAGATGCCAGGCCAGCTCTGAGATGACAGGCAGATTTTAGAGCGTTAGAGTAGGTGGACAGTGAGGGAGAGCGTTTTTAGGAAAATAAATCTGATAAGATGTCAGACTCACATTCACAGCGTAACAGAGCGCAGGTAATGAGGGTAGGGCAGCTCTATTCAAGGCAGCTCACAGGCCACATATCATGGCTCTGATACCATGTTAAACAAACATGGTTAACGAGAAACAGATAGAAAGATAAAGCATGCATTGCTATTTTATTAACAAATTGATATACATTTATAGTACATTTGGTGACCGTTGGGATTCAGATCCCAAGGTCCCTTGGACTGCTTGTCCATTAGGCTTGCACGCTAACCCTTTAGGATTAGGTGTCCAACAAGAATTATAATTAATTTAAGCTAATAGTTATATACCCCGGGTTATAGCCAAACGTCAAAGTCACAATTTCCGTACTCCATGTCTTTGCTTATAAATTATGTTTGGTATTTCATACTCTACTCCGTTGTAATATGATGCAGGAGCATCTGGTCAATAGGGTGAACACCGAGAGAGGGCGGACAAAGTTTCTGAAGAAGATTGGGAAAGATGAACAGCTCGACAAATGGACAGCAAGCCTGTCAGAGTTCTTACGTTTTTATTTTATTTCTTCCATGGTCAACTACAACATTAGATTCTGTTAGCTTAATTTATGTTTATTTGTTTTAACTGTAGTAACAGGTCTTAATTAGAATTGTTAAAATTAGATTAATATCAATGAGCAATCTAAATAGCAAACCCTTATGGAACAAAGGAGACAAGTAAACAAGCAAATAGTCAAGTAAAGTAAGTTTATAGTAACTGCCAAGCAAAGTGTAATGGAATAACTACCAGCAGTTATCTAACTGCCTGAAACTATTGTATAAAAGGACAGACGAAATAACCCAGAAGGGTTCAGCAGAGAAGCATTTGAAAGAGAATAAGAGAAATACATTCAATTTCCTTCATCAAAATTCAGTGCACAAATAAACATACGATTGCAATATTCATGTCCTCTGTAATAGAATTCACATATATATTACTGTACATTCAATTCATTGTAGGCAAATACAGTGACAAGGTTTCACGACCCTAAAAGTCTAATGACTAGCTGAGACCGAGAGTGAGCATAAGGCGAGAAGAAACAAACAATATCGCAGGATACAACAGTCCACAGTCGAAACCGGGTAAGCACCAGAACCGAACTTAAACACATATTATATACCACTGTATATTACATTGCAAATCTATTGAATGCTAAATTACATGAAAGAACTATGCAACGAGGGTTCGATGAATCGGGCCACCAAATAAAAGACTTCACAGAAACCCTCCAAGCTACAGCTATGGGTTTGGAGCCAATACAAACACTAGACTCGACAGCTATCCAATATACAGACAACAGTTGCAAGTAAACATAGCAAATACGAAGAGCCACGGAGGAAACTGAAATAAGAATAGAGCTACCCGGGAGGTATCGGCCGAAACCCTTGCGAAGTCACGGAACCAATCACCTGCAATCACCACACCAGATTGAAGTTAGGGTTTGTAACCAAATCAAAACCCTCGCACGAGAAACAACATCATGAAGCTGTAAAGGAATTAACAGCAAACGAAACCCGTATATGGCTGAGGAGAATAGCCATACCTGAAGTGAACCGAACCCATAAGCTCGCAGAAACGAAGTGAAACCCTGACCACAGAGGGGCTGCAGGATGTTAGCTCCAGCTCGAATAGAGAACAATGAAATATAACAAGAAACAGTATATTACCTGATGTTACAGTGCCGAGCACCGGAGAAGGACCAAGTGAAACACCATCGAACTGCGCACTTGTCAACAGAGAAAACCAGATAACCCTCACTACCAGCATTCACCACGAATTCATAAAACAAATGACCAGAACAGAAAGTATGTACAGGAGTAGAAACCAATAATGGTCACACAGCCACGAAAACAAACTGAATGCATAGTGGAGGAACCATAACTTGCCAATAAAGCCTGAATCGAATACACCGACGAGTTGACAGAGTTAAACCACATCATTTTCCCATAAAACCATCGGAAGTTCAATAGTGTATCACCACAGGCAGAGCTGAACACCAGAGTGAAACCACAGAGAGAAAAGTGACGGGGTGAAAATAGGTGTGAACCGGCAGTGAAAAGGGAGTAAGTGAAATTAGGGTTTGGTAACTTCGAGGAGGACAGGTGTCGCGGGCAGAGACAAGGTAAGTACCGTGGGTTGATTAATAATCACCTACCAAATAAATTGCAATCACACCATATCCGAATCAAAATATCAGTGAAGGTCCACGTAGGTTGGGCTAGCGTGGGACCACGTGGGCTGGCCACATCAATTGGTATCAGAGCAGTTTTTTTTTTATATATATATAGAGGAAGATGGCAGAAGGGCAAGTGCCAAGACGAGGACATGGAACAGTTGCACGTAGAGGAGCAGATGAAGGATTGAGGGAACATATTAGAGTTCTTACAGCTCGCTTGGAAGCAGTGGAAGCGGGTAGACGAAGAAACCCGAAACTGGGAGATGACAGTGAGGAAGAAGCGGTAGCTGCTACAGACGGGTCTGATGAAGAAGCTCCAGAATTGAGACTGCTGCGATCAATTTTATTGGCCAGCAGCAAACCCAAAACAGAGATTTCAAATTACGATGGCAGTCTGTCCGTTGATATCCTATTGGATTGGATAAGCGAACTAGATAAATATTTCGAAAATGAGGAAGTTAAGGAGGATAAGAGAGTCAAGTTTGCTGCTACTAAGTTGAAGGGACATGCCCTCTTGTGGTGGGATAATGTCCAAGTAGACAGAAAAAGACTGAACAAATTACCCATTCGGAAATGGTCAAGGATGGTAGCAAAATTGAAAGGCAGATTTCTGCCGAAAGATTACCAGGTTGAACTATGTCGGCGAGTACAGAATTTCAGACAGAAAGGTATGACTGTCAAAGAGTATACAGAAGAGTTCTACCAGGTAAATCTACGTGCTGGTTATACAGATGAAACTCCAGAAAAAATGGTGAGGTATGTCAATGGCTTGAGGATGGAAATCCTGGATGAAATTAGCATTCTTTCTCCCCGAATTATTGAAGAAGCCTTTCAGAGTGCTGTGAAGGCTGAGGAGAAAATTAATCGGAAGCAGAATAACAGGAGAGGGAGAGGGAATGGTAGAGGACGAGGAAAGTCCTATGGTAGAGGAAAGAGTGTTGCTGACAGCGAAGAAGGCAGCAACTCAAAAACTTCAGGGACAACAGACAAAGAAGATAGCACCAGAGGAGGTCGGTCATATCAGCGAGGACGAGGGAATGGCCGAGGAAGAGGCACTAGTTTCCAGTGCTACAGGTGTCAAAAATGGGGGCATCGATCCTTTGAATGTCCAGAAGTTGAGCAGACAGGTCAGAGGGGAACATATATGATTCAGCCTGAAGAAGTTGAAGCACAACCATGGGAAGTGGAAGACATGGCAGAAACGGGAGAAACATTGATTTTGAATAAAGTGCTGTTAAAGCCAACCAAGGAAGTGGCTGAACCAACACAACGGAAGTCACTGTTCTGGACAGTCTATAAATCGCATGGAAAATGCTGCAAGGTGATAATAGACAGCGGGAGTACGGATAACTTGGTTGCCACTAAGATGGTGGAAAAACTGGGGTTGAAGCAGCTGAAGCACCCCACACCTTACAAGGTATCGTGGCTGCAGAAAGGCCACCAGCTATTGGTTGATGAACAATGCGAGGTAGAGTTTCACATTGGCAAGTACCACGATACAGTGGTCTGTGATATTATGCCAATGGATGTGTGCCACATACTGCTCGGAAGACCATGGCAGTATGATAGGAAGGTGACACACGATGGGAAAACTAATTGTTATAAGTTTACGAAGGATGGGGTCAAACACACACTTGTACCCATCAAAGAGGAAGATTCAGCAGAATCAAGTGGAACAAAGGCGCTATTAATGGGAGGAAAACAGTTCATAAAGCAGGTTGAGGAAAATAAAATTAATTTTGTAGTTGTGAGGAGGATGAAGCCAGTATTACTGAACCTAGAGAAATCAGAATTGCACAAATAAATACAAGAGTTGTTAGAAGAATTTCAAGACATTGCGGCTGATGAGTTACCTGATAAGTTACCTCCTAAAAGGAGCATCAGCCACCACATTGATTTTATACCAAGAGTAAGCTTACCGAACAAGGCAGCGTACAGAATGAGTCCAAAGGACAATGAAGAAGTACGCAAACAAGTGCAGGAGTTGTTAGATAAGGGACCGATCAGAGAGAGTTTAAGCCCCTGTGCAGTACCTACAGTCCTTGCGCCCAAGAACGGTGGAGAATGGTGAATGTGCACAGATTCGCGGGCTATAAACAAGATCACCATTCGATACAGGTTTCCCTTGCCTAGGATGGATGACATGATGGAATGTCTTAGTGGGGCAGCATATTTTACAAAAATAGATCTAAAAAGTGGGTATCATCAGATCAGAATTAGAGAAGGAGGCGAATGGAAGACAACCTTCAAGACCAACGAAGGATTGTACGAATGGCTGGTTATGCCATTTGGGTTGAGTAATGCTCAGAGTACTTTTATGAGACTAATGAACGAAATGTTAAAGGAATTTATTGGAAATTCGTGATAGTCTATCTGGACGATATTTTAATTTTTAGCAGGACGAAAAGAGAGCACCTTCAACATATTCGAAGAGTATTCGAGAAGCTGCAGCAGAACAAACTGCTGATAAATTTGAAGAAATGCACTTTCTTACAAAAGGAGTTAATTTATCTGGGATTTGTAGTGGCAGAGAATGAGTTAAAAATAGACCCAGAGAAGATTACAGCGATCATAAGTTGGCCGTCACCGAAGAATTTATTCGAGGTACATAGCTTTCACGATTTAGGAAGTTTTTATAGAAAGTTCATTAAGAATTTTAGTGAAATCTGCACACCAATGCTAGAGACCATCAAAAAGGCCAGCCAACCTTTTTGCTGGACTAAGGCAGCAGAACACAGTTTCCAACTTCTGAAGCGGAAAATAACGGAGAGGCCAATCTTGAGGCTGCCCGATTTTAGCAAACCTTTTCAGGTTCGGTGTGATGCAAGCGGGACAACTATTGGCACTATACTCAGTCAAGAGGACAGACCAGTGGCGTTCTTTAGTGAGAAACTAAATGAAAGTCGGCAGAAGTATTCATCATATGGCAAAGAATTCTATGCAGTGGTTCAAGCCTTGAAGCATTGGAGGCACTACTTACTAGGTAATGAGTTCGTTTTGTTCTCTGATAATTCTGCGTTACAGTACATAACACAGCAGCACAAACTGAACCATAAGCACGCTAAGTGGGTGGAGTACCTACAAAGTTTTACTTTTGTGTTGAAGCACATAAGTGGGGAAGCCAACTAAGTGGTGGATGCTTTAAGCAGAAGAGCCTTGCTCTTACAGGAAAGTGGCATACAGGTGATGGGATTTGAGTATTTGAAGGATTTGTACGAGATGGACGCGGATTTCAAGGAAGCCTTTGAGGCATGCCAAAATCCTGTCTTAAGGAATACAAGCCCATTGCTAGATTTTAATTTCCAGGAAGGATTATTATTTTGAGGTGGACAGCTATGTATTCCGGAATGTTCGATGAGGGAAAATTTAGTAAAAGAGAAACACAGTGGCGGTTTAGCAGGACATTTTGGCATTGATAAAACGTTGGAACAGCTAGGACATTTTTATTACTGGCCGAAAATGAGTCGGGACGTACAGAGGTATGTAACCAGGTGTAAAATCTGCCAACTGGCGAAAGGACACAGCCACAATACTGGATTATACACACCCCTACCAGTTCCAAGCAGGCCGTGGGATTCAGTCAGCATTGACTTTGTCCTAGGATTGCCTAGAACGCAGCGGGGATATGATTCAGTGATGGTGGTGGTAGATAGGTTTTCAAAGATGGCTCATTTCATTCCATGCCGGAAGACTAGCGACGCCACAAACGTGGCACATCTCTTCTTCACAGAAGTAGTTCGATTAAATGGCTTACCTAAAACTATAGTTTCAGACAGGGATGTGAAATTTACAGGGTATTTTTGGCGCACCCTGTGGAAAAAGCTGGGCACACAGTTAAATTTCAATTCTGCGTATCACCCGCAGACTGATGGACAGACAGAGGTAGTGAACAGGAGTTTGGGAAACTTGTTACGAAGCTTGACAGGAGAAAACTCGATTGTGGGATCGAGCTCTTGCCCAGGAAGAATTCGCTTATAATGATTCGCCTAATCGGAGCATCGGTCTTAGCCCATTCCAAATCTTGTATGGTATGCATCCGTGAGGAGTACATGAGTTACGCAATTTGGGACAACTAGAAAGGAGAAGTGCAGACGGGGAAGATTTTGCCGAAGCAATGAGCGAACTGCATGAGAAAGTCAAATTGAGATTACAGGACAGCACGCAGAAATATAAGCAACACGCAGAGATAAGGTGACGTGAGGTACATTTTGAGATTGGAGACGAAGTCCTTGCGCATTTGCACTGGGAACGGTTTCCTAAGGGTACGTATAACAAACTGAAGTTCAAGAAAATCGGCCCATGCAAAATTCTGCGCAAATTTTCAGTGAATGCATATGAAATTCAGCTGCCACCTGATATAGGTATATCACCCATATTCAACGTGGCAGACCTGTTCCCATATCATGCCCAGGCGGAAGATGAAAGAATGGTACAGCAACAACGGGACACCCAGTTCAAGAGCAGTCTTTGGAAGAAACAGTTACCGTCGGTCAAGACCCATGAAATCGAAGGAATCATCAGCACACAGGTAGCCAAGAAGACGCGCAGGAAGGAGTATCTGCGTTATCTTGTCAAGTGGAAGGACCGTCCAATGGAGGACAGCTCTTGGCTCGACGAGACACAGATTCGGAAGGCGGGCTACTCGGTGGAGGAACTCATGGAACGGAGCCATGAGATATCTCTTTTACCCCAGCAGCCTGATGCAGGAGCATCTGGTTGACAGGGTGAAGACCAAGAGAGGGCGGAAAAAGTTTCTGAAGAAGATTGGGAAAGATGAACAGTTCGACAAATGGACAGCAAGCCTGTCAAAGTTCTTACGTTTTTATTTTATTTCTTCCATGGTCAACTACAGCATTAGATTTTGTTAGCTTAATTTCTGTTTATTTTGTTTTAACTGTAGTAATAGGTCTTAATTAGAAATGTTAAAATTAGATTAATATCAATGAGCAATGTAAACAACAAACCCTTATGGAACAAAGGAGACAAGTAAACAAGCAAATAGTCAAGTAAAGTAGGTTTATAGTAACTGCCAAGCAAACTGTAATGGAATAACTACCAGCAGTTATCTAACTGCCTGAAACTATTGTATAAAAGGACAGACGAAATAACCCAGAAGGGTTCAGTAGAGAAGCATTTGAAAGAGAATAAGAGAAATACATTCAATTTCCTTCATCAAAATTCAGTGCACAAATAAACATACGATTGCAATATTCATGTCCTCTGTAATAGAATTCACATATATATTACTGTACATTCAATTCATTGCAATCAAATACAGTGACAGGGTTTCACGACCCCAAAAGTCTAATGACTAGTCGAGACCGAGAGTGAGCATAAGGCGAGAAGAAACAAACAATATCGCAGGATACAATAGTCCACAGTCGAAACCGGGTAAGCACTAGAATCGAACTTAAACACATATTATATACCACTGTATATTACATTGCAAATCTATCGAACGCTAAATTACATGAAAGAACTGTGCAACGAGGGTTCGATGAACCAAGCCACCAAATAAAAGACTTCACAGAAACCCTCCAAGCTATGGCTATGGGTTTGGAGCCAATACAAACACTAGACTTGACAACTATCTAATATACAGACAACAGTTGCAAGTAAACACAGCAAATACGAAGAGCCAGGGAGGAAACTGAAATAAGAACAGAGCTACCCGGGAGGTATTGGCTGAAACCCTTGCAAAGTCACGGAACCGGTCACTTGCAATCACCACACCAGATTGACGTTAGGGTTTGTAACCAAATCAAAACCCTCGCACCAGAAACAACATCGTGAAGCTATAAAGGAATTAACAGAAAACGAAACCCGTGTATGGTTGAGGAGAATAGCCACACGTGAAGTGAACCAAACCCATAAGCTCGCAGAAACGAAGTGAAACCCTGACCACAGAGGGGCTGTGGGATGTTAGCTCCAGCTCGAACAGAGAACAACGAAATATAGCAAGAAACAGTATATTACCTGATGTTACAGTGCCGAGCGCCGGAGAAGGACCAGGTGGAACACCATTGAACTGCGCACTTGTCAACAGAGCAAACCAGATAACCCTCACTACCAGCATTCACCACGAATTCATAAAACAAATGACCAGAACAGAAAGTATGTATAGGAGTAGAAACCAATAATGCTCACACAGCCACGAAAACAAACTGAATGCATAGTGGAGGAACCATAACTCACCAATAAAGCCTGAATCGAATACACCGACGAGTTGACAGAGTTAAACCACATCATTTTCCCATAAAACCATCGGAAGTTCAACAGTGTATCACCACAGGCAGAGAAAAACCAGAGGCGGAGCTGAACACCAGAGCGAAACCATAAAGAGCAAAGTGACAGGGTGAAAATGACCGAATAGGCGCGAACCGACAGTGAAAAGGGAGTAAGTGAAATTAGGGTTTGGTAACTTCGAGGAGGACAGGTGTCGTGGGCAGAGACGAGGTAAGTACCGTGGGTTGATTAATAATCAGCTACCAAATAAATTGCAATCATACCATATCCGAATGAAAATATCAGTGAAGGTCCACGTAGGTTGGGCTAGCATGGGACCACGTGGGCTGGCCACATCATCATACTTGTGTAGAACTGGTTTGTAATAATAAGTCAAAGACATATACTCGATAATTAATTTTTCCATTTGTATGATGTTAAATCTGTTCATGAAGGAATATAACTATAAAATTATGTTTTCTTATATAAATATATAGTAGTTATCTTAGTCGTTTTTAGGAAGCAGATATGCATAATGTATATCTTTTTCCTGAGATTCATTAAAATAGATATAAAATATGAGTAAAAATTTAGATTTTATCATTTGGCATGTAAAAAAACATTTTAAGAAAAAACGGCTTAACAAACTAATTTCATTATAAAAAATCTGCATTGATGTTTACAAATATTATATGAAGTAAATATTCTAAATCAACCTAAAATAATAAATTGTCTATAATCATTGATTTAGAATCTCTCAACAAAAACTACTTAATATAAATAGTTTTAGAGAATGTCATCTAATATAGATTGAACCTATTCCACACATCTCACAAAGGAACACTCTAATAAAATATAGTTCATTATTTTTAATTATTGAACATGAATAATCTAACAATAAAATCACTTTTGTGTTAGAAGTAATGGAGAATAAGCTATTCCCCGGTTATGGGTGACAACACGATACAATGGGCTGAGCCACATGGCTAACATGTGCCGCCCTATGAACAATAAATTCTGCAGGCACTCAGCCGTCAAAGGTTTATTAAGGTAAGGTTCAAGCTCCAAGCATTCAACGCTGAGCGGATTGAAGGGATGGCAGAAGTTATTGGGCGCTCTGAACAAAGGAATGTTGGTAAGTATGTTGAAGGATATCAAGACAGGGCAATGCAATTTTCAGTTCATTGTCTTGGTGGTGTCAAGGAGTTTCATTTGCAGAGCAATTCGTCGCAGAGGAAGGCCTGCTGGGAGGCGCTACGCATGCCACCACAAGATGCCCTCTAGACTTCTCGACACTCCATCTCCGGTGCTTGTTCTGAGCGAAAGAGGAAATCTGAGAGTTCCTCAGAAGGTTGGGTGGCAGTCTCAGAGGTTCGGGAGGCGAACTCTGAGGTCTGGGCGGCAATCTCAGAGGCGTTGGGGGCAAATTCAAGGGAGCTGGCAGCGAATTCGGAGATACTGGTGGCCAATTTAGAATTGCTAGGGGAGATTTCGGAGGTTTTGGGGGTGAAAGCAGAGGTACATTTGGAAAATTCAAAGGTGGTGGTGGTGCTTGGAAGGTTCGGGCGACGAATTCTGGCTTCTGGGTGGCCACGCGAATTGCCTAAAGCATTCAAGGGAGAAGGAGAGTTGCCCATGGCAAGGCTTCGACATCGGCAACCTTGCAGGAGGGGTTCTGGTCGTGGTTCTGGTCGTGGTCGTGGGGGTGCAGAGAGGGAGCACCACCATTGCTGCTGCTGATATTGCTATCGGAGGGCAGGGGTCACGCCACTCCAAGCAGGGCAATTCCTGGAGGTTGGTAGTGCAAGCGAAGGGGAACCAGCCCTCCCGGTGTTCGGCTCAGTGGTGTTCACCCTGGGAAAATCCCGGGACAATCCAGGAATTAATGCTCATGTTTTAGTGCTTTTTACTCAAGTTCCAAAAGGGATTGAAGGAGAGACGCCTCCAGGAAGGGAGGATCCATGCCCAGAGGGCTCTGGACAGGCATGCCCCTTGCCGCCTCCATCAAGTGGGGAAGGAACCTCAGGGAAGGTGATCATGGCCGATCCCTCCATCCCCCAGGCGAAGAAGTCTCCAGACTCAACACAGGCCAAGTGGTCTGCCATGTGGGAGGGTATCCCTGAGGGTCAGGGATGGTGCACCATTGTGGAGGAGAAACCTCCTGAAGACGATTGACCTTCCCACGTGCGCTCCAGCAACTGCCAACTCCACTCAGCTCGGGTCCAGAATTATGTTTGCTATGGGTTATGTGGTTTGGGTTAGCATTTTTTCTGTTCTCTTGTCGTTTTTTATAGTGTCCAGTCCATTTTGGTCATGTTTCGTTTCAGTGTGTCTTGTTGATATCAGTCCCTAGTCTGTCAATGAAGACCGCCCCTGCGTGGGCAGGATTGCTTATGAGTAATTCGATGAGTCTGGGTCTGTTTTTTGGCATTTTGGAAAGGTTCTGCGCCTCAGTCGGTCTTTTTAGAGGAATTATGAAAGCGATGTGGATGCTACCCCTGCGTGGGAGCTTTTTGAGTCAGTATACTTCACCCAAGGCGCCACTGGCGGCCATGGAAGTCCTGCTTCACTGTCTGTAAACATTTCTCTGTACATATAATATAATAGATAGCTAGTTTACCTAGAAAAAAAAAATGGAGAATAAGCTATTATTGTTACATAGTTGTGATTTTCCTTTTTATGGTTATTCAGTTCTTATTCTTTGGGGATATGATTTGTTGTCCCTAACAAATTGTATCTATTTAATATTTAGATTAATGTGAAGATAAATGCGGTGTTTTGCTTGAGGTAGCTCCTAGTGATCTGCACCTGTGGGCTCCTCTTGTTTTGGTTTATCATTTCATATATTCTCTGCGCAACTCTTGACATGGTATCAAAGCTGCAGGCCTGAGGGAGATGATACCTGAGTGGGAGTGCCTAGCGCGATTGAAGCTAGATCATCGCCTTGTTTGAAGGGTTTGTCGCACCAATCCATTTGTTGCACTTCTGCTATTTTTTATTGGCATGACGATGCAGATTCACTTTGGATACACGCGAAGCACGTTGAGGATCCGCGTGGATAAATCGCGTCGACCGCGAGGTGAAGGAAAAACCGCGTGTTTCTTTTTGTGGTGGACTGTAGTCTTGAAAATGTGTGTTGCTTCTTGGCGGTGAAATGACTGCCTTGGATGCAGTGAGGTTGAACGCCTTTTTTTGTTGTGTTGATCGAGCATTGGTATCCAGATCAGAGGAGCATGCCGAAAATTGAGGCTGGTTTTGGATTTTGTATTCCTCCCCTTGTGTGGTATGACAAGGCTATCAACCTAGAAGTGCCAAGGAGACACGAGGAGGCTGGATCACCGAGGGGAATAACGGAGGAGGCTAAGATTGTTGCGGAATGCAATGAAGGGCACACACAGTGTGGATTAGATCTACTGGTGCCTATGTGGATAGCAGGATCGCAGTTACAAAGTGTTGGTTAGCAGCTGCGAAGATTGGAAGCCGCCAGTGTTTGGGAGACTCTGAAGAGTTCAGGTCGGCCGTGGAGAGCTCAAGTAGTTAAATGAGTGAAGGTGCAGTGGTGAACCTTGTGGTGAATGTTGTTGCGTTGAAGTGTTGATTACGCAGTTCACCATTTGAGTTGCTCCCACACTAATTACTCACATTTGATAATTAAAGACTTTTGATTGAAATTTCTTTAATTGAAGGGCTATACATTATTATGAAGAGACTTATTATTTGATATAAGGGGGGAATTTTTTTTTAAGGAATATTGGAGTGAGAATCTTTTATAACAAAGATCTGGGTTGGTTTTAAATTATTGAACTTTTTTTTTATTTATCCAAAATAAATAATCAAATTGTTGAAGCTTATCTTAATGAGAGTAATAAGCTTGATGGCTCCAATTACACTAATTGGAAGTTTAAGCTCCAAACTTTGCTTGCGGGACAAAATGCCTATGGCATTACCACTGGTGATGAGATCAAGCTGACTACTGCAACTTGCGGATCAAATACAACAATTCAAGGCTGAGAGAAAAGGGAGATGAAGGCAAAGGTTCTCCTAAAGTTACCAGTCAAAGATCGCATCATCCCTCACATTTGAGAATACAAGAAGACGAATGATATATGGACGATTCTCAAAAAAATGTATGAGATCAAGAACACCGGTCGAACTTTGTACCTCATGAAGAAGATTTTGTCCATCAAGATGGAGGAGAATGAGTTTGTTTCTTCATTCATATCACAGATAAAGGAGGTTAAAGATAAACTAACTGATATCGGTGAGAATGTGTCGAATGGTGATCTGGTGACGATTACTATGAATGGCATGACAAATGATTATCAGATGTTTATAATGGGATTGAATGCAAGAGAAAAACCTCCAGGCTTTGAAGAGCTTACCGGTATCTTGCTAAAACAAGAAGAAAGGAGGTTGTCCCTCGAACCTCAAAATCCATATCTTGCATTGATGACCAAGTTCAAGTTGAAGGGCAAAGCAGTGGCTGATCATAGGAAAGGCAATGTATAATGAAAAAGGACACCACAAGGTATGACCTTGCATAAACATGACTATGCTCCTAAATGTTTTTATTGCGGTAAGATAGGCCATATTACTAAATTTTTCCATAAGAAAACGGCAGATGGGGAGAGGTACAAGTAGAAAAGACATCTAGCTGGTGCAGATCAGAACCATGATGTCAGATTATTTATGGATGAGACTGCGCTAGCCATTGAGGAGGATGAATCAGATATTTGGTTCGTAGATTCTGAAGCCTCCTCATATATGACAGGTAAAAAGCAATGGTTTAGAAATTTTAAAGAATCCAACAGTGGAGTAAAAGTATACCTTGGAAATGATAGAGGGTATGAGATCAAGGGACATGGAGATGTCCTTGTCACTCTTCCTATTATCGAGAAATCTAGTGTGCACTCGGAGCTGCTAGTCCCACCAAGACTGGTAGCTATCTTAGAAACAAATAAACTAAAACTACTTTCACTTTCCTTTATGAGAAGTTGATAAGAGGGGAACAAAGGACACCAACCTCAGTTTTGCGCTTGGTTCCACTCCCTTCTGACAGACCCTTTCCACTCTTCCTTCGTCTACCTGGCTTCAAAGAGCACTTGTGGAATCAAAGCGGCATAATACTATCGAGGAATAGAGATCTACAATCATAAACAATATAGGACCAAATATATATTGACCACACCAATGCATATATCATCAAACATACAATAATGTGGAGGGAAACTTGAATAGCTTTATTTATATCAAGAATAGTAAAGAGGATTACAACCAATTGTTCTGACCCAGCTTCATCCTCCATCATGAAAGCCCTTCTTCACCTCATGTAAAGCTTAGATCACCCAACACTATGATGTTGCACCAGGAAACCAACAACACTTCCTTACAAGATACAAGATTCCAGCCTCTAGATCTCTGTGATGAGGGATCCATATATAGATGATTGTAGGGGGGTGAGTCAGCTTCTGGGGTTTTGATTAGTGTCCTCTCTCTGATAGTTATTGATTCCACTAGGAGATTGATGATCTCTTACTCATCCATCAGGGAATTCAGAAAGGAAAGTGTCAAAGGAGAAGTTTCTGGAAGATTCCATGATCCTCCACCTCGCAAACTGTCTCTGCCATTTGTCCATTCTCACCCATCGTACCCTACAGAAGGGCTTTCGAGTATGCATCACACCCTTTACATTGAGAAGGTGAGATGCATCACACCCTTTGCACTGGGCATTCTGTATGGTCCAGTTTTGATCAATTCTAAGTAGTTTTTTGTGGAGTACTTCTGGGAGATGATGTAATTTGCTGACCTTGTTCTTCTAGGGTGTGAAGCAAAACTTTTAGGGACTTAGGAGCCCTTGGTTTATGGACATTTATGATTGGGTTTGCAGTGCCCAAAAATGTCTATAACAGTTGCCCCCTAAAGCATGAGGTCATTAATCTTTTCATGTTGGGTGAAATGCTTTATCATGAGGATCCGAAGTCTTTTCAAACTAGAAGGTGACTTGCACTAAGATACAATACAATACATTATCTTCATAATATTTTTCATGATCTAGCTGAGGTGGGCATTCCCATGCTTAGCTTTATAAATTCATTTTCATGTACATAGGACAAACAACCGTTTGTGTAGCAGACTGATGATTCAGATGGAGTCATCATCCTTTGATTTGGATGATCATCTGTTTGACAATGATGTACATTTGATGTCTTTATATTCCTGAATATATCGTAGCTTGGATGGATGAAACTAGACCTGGGGTCTTCAAAACTCGTTCAATATTCACTCAAAGTACAAGTCGATCCATGTGAAATATGTTTTGGAGTCGAACATGGAAAGACATCACCTGATTACCACCCAATGGTGTAAGTTGTTAACAGGCGCGAGAGGAATCACCAATAATGACAATGACCCTCAAGGTACTATAGTACAATTTGCGTGGTGCAAAAAAGGGACTTGGCATCGAACACCACACAAAATCTCTCCCTCAAAGGCCATTGATGTAATCCTATCACCGAAAGTGAGAAACTTTCCATTGAGGCATGCAAGCTTCAAAGTACTGAAAGATGTTGTTCCTAAGTCGACTTCTTGGATAATGAGCTGATGTCGACAAGAAGAAACTCGTCGTAGGAGGGCCTTAATGAATCCCACGACTATGACACGGAATGGAGCAAATGGTTTTGGAGGTGAAAATGATCTAATGATACAGGGTTAAGGGTGGTGGTCATGAAAAAATGGAGCGTGAATGTATTACAGCGAATGAGATAGAGGTGAATTCTCTGAGCAACTTCTCCTGAACATACCGGCGACACTGACATGGATTGGTAGCATTAACCCAAAATATGGATGGTGTGATGGAATAATGGTGATATGACAGGTGAACGGAATAACCCAAGCCAACTTGGATAGAGTGAAAGTGTCATGTTCAAGAGCGACTTGCTACCAATAAAGTTTCTTGAAGTTTTCTTCCCAATTTTCCACAGTCATTGCTGACCAGTACCTCTTTATTTTTATCAAGCTTGAGGAGGATAACATATGCTTGTTCTATAATGCGCCCTTAGGGCGAACCCGTCGCTAGGATTTAACGAGCCTAGCGACAGTGAAACTCGTTCTCGTCTATTTGGACAAGTTTGTCGCTATTGATTTTAACGAGTTTAATGACAATGATAACTCAGTCCTTTTTCAATTTTAGAAAGTATGAAAAGGGACAGAAAGGAAACTCCAATAATCCTTTTTCGTCATATAAGCCCTTAAGTCAGAAAAAATATAAAATAATATGAAAGGGATCAATTTTCAATAGTTTTAACGAGCCAAACAAGGAAAGCGCTCAATCTTTTTGTGTAATAATCCCTCAGGTCTAGAAAGATTAAAATATAGAGGAGGGATAGCATTTCCGATGACTTTAAGAAGTCGGAGAGGCCAATCGCTCACCATTCTTTTCATATTTTACGAGTCAAATGAAAAGAGCTTAAATGATACTCATTTTTTGAGGAACGAGTGATGATTTCAGGTAGCAGTTGATTCTAGGTAAGATTTGGAATTTTCCAATCATGACAGTGTCATAAGGATGGCTAACAAAATCACTCATCGCAAATGTTCCTCAAAAAGGGTAAACAATCAAATGGAGGCGTATGATCGGCTAAAACAAAGTGGAGGTGATGATGAGAACATGACCAAGGCTCAAAAGTTGATGATAATTCATTCGCAATGGTTATTTAGTGGAGATTGGTTCATTTTTTAATGAGCTTAAACTCTTGGGGAAACATTTTCTCATTTCTTAGGTTTAATTTTTAATGAGCTTGAACTTCACATAAAAACTGCTCGTGCCAGTCATATAATAAGGACATCTCATTGATAGGTTTAATTTTTATGGAGCTTGCACCATTCAAAACTTTTCTCCATTGCCTCTCGTATACAAGCTAAGAATGACCAACTACTGTCCTAGGGGTAGTTAACTATTAAGGTCAGGTAGGAAAACTTTTCCTTTAATTTGCTGGTGCCATTTGGCCCTTGCGAAGGCGAATGGTCGACTTGACTATTCACCCAACATTAAGTAGTCGAAGTTAGTGGAACTATAGAGTTAGCGTTACATAGGTCGCTTTTCACATACACATAAAAAGATTTTCATGCCCCTAGGTATAGTGAAAAATTTCCAAGCTACCATATAGAAGTTCTCGCATCTGCAAGACAGTTTCCATCCACACCACAGATAGAAACACTTCTTGGCTTAGTCCATTTGGACAAAGGTGATTCTAAACGCCAACCACCTATCCTTGATGAGGGAATATTATTCCGGTCTAATACCATTTTACTATAAGGATGTGTCTTGGACCAGTCATTTTCCTTTGCAGAAACCTACTCTATATCTATAGTTTCCCTGCCGAAGCAGGCCAGGGTGCACGTTCTGTGGGATTCGGTCATGTCCTCACGAATTACTCGTATTCTTCAGGTGGACAGGCTAGAGATTGATGAGACATTCCTTGCGTGAAAAGACCATTTAGGGATGGCATTTGACTATTAGCTATGTGTGAGCCAGGGAGCGAAAGTGGGTCTATGAGTTGGACCACTCGGTCTTCATGTGGAAAACACATTACTCTAAAGAGTGAGAAGACAATCGCTCCCATGCTATAAATATAATTGCACCCAAGGAGTAGATTATAGTCTAGTGGTCCTTGGAATACCATTACCTTCATATAAATGGTTTTCCTTCTCAAAGTAATAGGAACATTTGGAATGATCCCTAATGGTCGACTGGTTCCTTTGTCAAAGCCTGTCAGATTTCTCATCTCAGGAAAAAGCGATGGCGAAGCAAGCGCTTTCCAAGCAGTTGAGGAAAGGATATTCACAGAAGCCCCTTCATCTATGATGGTACTAGCAATGACCATTCTGTAAGCTTGTACAATGATTCAGAATGGTACACTAACTGGTAAATGGGGTTTGCCTAGTAGATTCCAATTGAAAGAAACGACTAGGTTTCTTGGAGGTGGGACCAAATAGATGGTCGAATACAACTCTAACGAATTTCCTTGCTACGACAAAGGAATGGGTAGATTTCCCCCATGTTCATCAGAGTCTTTGTTTATGAAAATAATTTTAACATTGTTGTTCTCATTCTCTCTAGTGATTGTATCATCAGAAGATGGACCTTCTAAAGGCAAGACAGGGTCAACTGCTTCCTCGACCTTTTGACTTTTGTCTGGTGTGGATTCAAAGGGTTTATCTTCAATGATAGATGCTTCGACTGACCACAATGGCATATCAGTCGGATTTTCAACCAGTGATGGACTCGACAATAGTTTCTTATATCCAGGAGGAAGTTGTAGCAGTGAAGCAGGACAGTTATCCAAAACTCTTTTCGCTTCGTCTAGGAAGGGACAATGGTGGACGACATGATCACCTTCACACAGTTTACAAGGAAATTTACATTTCTTTTTTTGTCCAAATACTTCACTTTCATTGGTTGACAGTGTACTGTCAACATGATCATTAGAGGTTGATGACACCGGATTGTGCAAACGAGGATACCAGTCCCTTAAGATCTGAGGGATGCAAGGACAATCTCGATGATAGTGGTCTTCTTTGCAAATGACACGTGGAGATTTAGGATTAGACGGTGCAATGTGTGGATTTTCACTAGACGATGCATCGTTGCCCCCTTTTTCTTTTGGCTCCTTCTTCTTCTTTTCCTTTTTCTCCTTCCACTTCTTCTTCTTCTCAACTACTTGATCTTTAGCTTTACCAGCTTCATCAAGCGAAGAGGGAGGAGGAGAGGGAGAAACAGATGAAGTAGAAGGTTCAGGGGTAACTCTAGTATCATCTAGTTACTGATTTGATTTCTTAGGAATCACGGTGGTTTGAATGACAAAGGTCAAGAAGAGCCATATTGGCAAGCGGATTTTCAATCCTTGAAGCGACAATGTAGCCATATGAGGTGCACCAACATCTCCCCAAGAGGAGAAGGGACTAGGATTTCCTCCAATGGTAAACCCTTCGTTGGTGGACTCCATTTTCTCAACCTAAGATCAACAAGGGAACAACGACGTTATTCTTATTAAAATAAATTTTAGATGCTTTGACACAACTTGTTTTTTCAATTTTTAAGAGTCGAGAAAAAAAAAATATGACTCTAGTCGCCTTCAATTTTTAATGAGCTTGAAGTGACAAGTTCTCGGATGGATCTTTTCCTTTAAGGATTTTGGAAAGGAATGAAAGAGACTACTCTAGGAATCTACACAGAGGGATTACCAAACCAATCGCAACACTACAAAATACTTTTTACAGTACGACAGTCAATCTTCCTAAATGTTGTGTTTAGTGCTTTGCGATCGATAGAGCGGCAGACACGACTTCCTAAGGATAAAGGATATAGCCTATTGTGGTCTCCCAACATATTCTTGACAGTACGTGGGAGAACAAGTCCGTACTGGCACTTGTCGTCTCAAAGAGGAGGAATCACCCAACCAACAATGGAAGAGATAGTTATTAGGCTTTACGACGTTGGAATATGTCTCTAGCCTAGACTTCTAAATGTTGTGCGTTATGTTCCAACGCATTTTTATGTTTATTGAATTTATTTTACAGTTGATCTTGCTTAAGAAATTTTCCTTTCAGGTTCACCACGTGATGTAGATACACAATTCCTAAAATCAAATCTAAGATGATAAACAATCGTTTAATCTTCTTTTTGCAATGAAAATCCTAGCTACTAAGGAAAGAGAACTGAGGTTCTTTCAACATAGAGCATAGAGCACACAGTAGATGCATTGTCCTAAATCAAATCAATAAGCAGTCTAAATGCAAATGCAAATGCTTGTATTTTTTTTTAGCCTTATTAATGTGTGAATGAGAAGAATAAAGCTAAGTAGAAATCTGAATTATCTTTTCAAAGTGACAATACTAACAATTTTTCATCAAAATACAAAAGGAAGATAACGACAACACTTTGCGATTTTGAATTGAAAACTACTTTCAACAATTGGAAAACCACTAATTCAAATCAAATACAAGAGAAATAGTATAATCAACTATCAAGAACAATAGGATTATTTTCTATGACTAAAAACAACACTTGCGACACTTCCAAATCAAGAAATGAGAGTTTGATTACGCTACTTCTTTGTAAAATCCAACTGAAAATGGCGCACAATACATAAAAACATTCATAGTTATTTCCAAATGGAGGTAGAATGATAGAAAGGTAGGGGGTTTCCACAATGGTATACTGATCATAGATAGCAAAACTCCTGAATAAAGCTAAAGAGAGTGAAGAAAAACCAAAGTCTGAAGGAAAAATTAGCCTTTCATGACCATCGCACCTATTACACAGGGAATCTAGTATGCATCTCACCTACTGCACACAAGAGGTGTGATGCATATAGACTTCCTTGAAGAGAGGGTGCAATGGTACCAGTAAGAAACTTTTACTTGGTCTTTGGTCATACTTTGCAGCTCAGTTCAGGGATTTAGGGATTTAGACCGAGCAAGTGATGTTCAGTAAATATAAATCACACGAGTTGATCTAATGGGGTTACTAGGGCCACCACTAGGGCAATTAGAAGGTTTGCAAATTGATTGTTCAGTTTATAAACAAAACTTGGAGATAGACTGAAGTAGCATTGATCTGCTTTGCACTTGCATAGCAAATGCAGTTCGAAGGCTAGCTGGCTTGACTTCAAGCTCTGACTGTAAGTTTATAAAACAAACAAATATAGACAAGAAAACAATCTATTCTCTCCCCAGTAGAGTCGCCATTTTGCTATCGGGAAATCTAGTGTCCACTCGGAGCTACTAGTCCCACTAAGATTGGTAGCTATCTTAGAAACAAACAAACTAAAACTACTTTCATTTTCCTTTATGAGAAGTAGATAAGAGGGGAACAAAGGACACCAAGCTCTATTTTGCGCTTGGTTCCTTGCTTGGTTCCTCTCCCTTTTGAGAGATCCTTGCTGCTCTTCCTTCATCTACCTGGCTTGAAAGATCACCTGTGGAATCAAAGCAGCATAATACTATCGAAGAATAGAGATCTACAATCATAAACAATATAGGACAAGATATATATTAACCACACCAATGCATATGTCATCAAACATACAAGAATGTGGAGGAAAACTTCAATAGCTTTATTAATATCAAGAATAGAAAAGAGGATTACAACCAATTGTTCTGACCCAGCATCATCCTCCAGCACGAAAGCCCTTCTTCACCTCACGTAAAGCTTAGATCACCCAACACTATGATGTTGCACTAGGAAACCAATAACACTTCCTTACAAGATACAAGATTCCAACCTTTGGATCTCTGTGATGAGGGATCCATATATAGATGATTGTAGGGGGGTGAATTAGCTTCTGGGATTTTGAATAGTGTCCTCTATCTGATAGTTCTTGATTCCACATGGAGATTGATGATCTCTTACTCATCCCTAGGTGAATTTAGAGAGGCAATTGTCAGAGGAGAAGTTTCTGGAAGATTTCATGATCCTCCACCTCACAAACTGTCTCTTCCATTTGTCCATTCTCGCCCATCGCACTCTACAGAAGGGATTTCTAGTATGCATCACACCCTTTACACTGAGCAGGTGAGATGCATCACACCCTCTCCACTGGGCATTCTGTATGGTCCAGTTTTCACTAGTTGTAAGCAGTTTTCTCTGGAGAACTTCTGGGAGATGATGTAATCTGCTGACCTTGTTCTTTTAGGGTTTGAAGCAACACTTTTAGGGACTTATGAGCCCTTGGTTTATGGACATTTATGATTGGGGTTACAGTGCCCAAAAACGTCTATAACAGTTCCTGATGGAAACATCATGAATATATCTGATGTCTGGTATCTACCTAGTATTAAGGAGAACATAATTTATGTATCAAAGATTACAGATCAAGATCTCAAGGTAGAATTATTTAAATCTTATTGTATTATTAAATACTTTTTGGACCAGATGAAGCCTATTGATATAGGTGTTCGTATAGGAGGACTATACAAACTCGATGTGAAGAGTACAACACAAAAACCATTTATGTCAGTAGATAAGTCTGCTGAAAACTTGTAGCATTAGAGACTTGGGCACATCAATTTCAGTGGTCTTCTACTACTGCAAAACAAAGGTATGGTGAATGGTCTTCCTATTTTGAAAAATTTTCATATTGATTGTGAAGCATGTGCATTCGATAAACATCATAAAGATGAATTTCCTATTGTTGAAGATAGGAAATAGAGGGATACGCTCAGACTTGTACACACTAATTTACGTGGGCCTATGCAGGCAAGATCATTAGGTGGGGCCTACCATTCTCTAATCTTTGATGATGATTGTACAAGATTCACATGGGTGTATTTTCTTATACTAAAGAGTCATCCCTTTGAGTATTTCATCTAGTTTAGGAACATGATTTAAAAGCAAGCAGGAAAGTTCATCAGTATTCTTTAATCAGATCAAGGCAGAGAATTCAAGAAAGGGGATTTCATCAAATACTGCAAAGAGCATGGGTTACAGTAGCAGTTTACAACACCTTACACTCCTCAGTAGAATAGAGTAGTTAAGAGGAGAAACAAAACATTGGTGGATTGTGCTCATAGTATTTTGAAAGGAAAGAATCTAACTAATGGTTTTTGGGTAGAAGCTCTCAATATTGCAATGTATTTAAAGAATAGGAGTCCTACTAAAAGTCTTGATTATAAAACTCCTTTCGAAGCGTTGTTTGGCTTCAAGCCTACAATAAGTCATCTTAGAGTATTTAGCTGTAAATCTTTTGCACATGTTCCCAAAGGAAACAAGAAGAAGTTAGATACAAAGGGAATTAAATGTACTTTCATCGAATATTGCAATGAGTATAAGGCTTGGATGTTGTTTGATCATTCTACTCACAAGGTCCTTGTTATTAAAGATGTAATATTCCATGAACAGGTTGATGATTGAAATCATGTTCAAGATAATGAAAAATGGCATCTACCCTTACTTTTAGATGAGGATGTTGAAACAAGGATCAATCAACAACAACAACAACAACAACATCAACAACAATGAGATAAAGAAGAGGAAATTGAGTTCAGTCCACAAATAGAAGAATAGAGTAGAATATTTGACACCTAACCACTCAAGAGATCTAGCAGGCCGAAATAGTTACCAGCTCAATATAGGCATTGTGCGCTCATGACTTGTATGTTAAACATTGCAGAGCCTTCTAATTTTCATGAAGCTAGTAAGAGTTCTGAATGGAGGAAGCAATGAAGGAGGAATATGAATCTATTATTAAGAATAATATTTGGGATCTAGTGAAGTTTCCTCATGGTAAACAACCCATAGGTTGCAGATGGTTATTTAAGTTGAAATTTATAGCAGATGGGTCTATTGATAAGTATAAATCAAGGTTGGTTGCAAAGGGGTATTTTCAGAAAGAAGGTATTGACTTTGAGGAAATATTTTCCCCTATTGCAAAATTAAATACTATTATATTGATTATTTGTTTAGCCACTACGCATCATTGGAAAATACATCAATTAGATGTGAAATCTGCTTTCTTAAATGGTGATTTAAAAGAAGAAGTATACTTAATTTAGAATAAGGGGTTTGTTAAGAAGGGAGAGAGCATTTATTCTATAGATTAAAGAAAGACAAATATAGTTTAAAACAGGCTCCTAGATCCTGGTATGGCCAAATTGATTCATTTTTCCTCATGCATGGTTATAAACTAAGCAAAAGTGATCCTAATTTGTATACCGTGTTTAGTTATGATGGGAAGATAGTGTTGATTTATTTATATATAGATGATATAATCATGATAGGAACTGTAGAAAATCTCATTGAAGAAATCAAGGAACAATTATCACAAAAATTTGAGGTGAAGGACCTTGGAGAAATGCATTACTGTTTGGGTCTATAAGTTTGGAGACATTCAAGCCAAACTTTCTTGTCCCAGGGTAAGTATGCTAAGAGTTTGTTGACTAAATTTAAAATGGATGAGTCCAAGGCTACATTTGTCCATTTACAACAGAATAGAAAACTTCAAGTGAATGATGGTTCGAAATATGCAGATGCAGCATTGTACAGATAGTTGGCTGGTAGTCTTATTTATTTGACTACAATGGGACCAGATATAGCTTATGAAGTGAGTGTTTTGAGTCAGTTCATGACCCAACCTCATGAGAACCATTGGCTTGCAGCAAAAGCAGTACTGGTATCTGCAAGGATCTTCTGACTTTGGTATTTTGTATTCTGATTCATTTAATGTTAGCTTGATTGGTTATATGGACTCTGATTGGGTAGGAAATTTAGATGATAGAAGATAAATTACAAGTTACACCTTTAGCATTGGATTCGGGGCGATCTCTTAGTATACCAAGATGCAACATAATGTAACTGTATCCTCAGCAGAAGCAGAATATCAAGCTATGTGTGCAGCAACATGTGAGGAAGTTTGGTTGTACACACTTCCCAGATGCAGGAGAAGAACAAACAGAAGCTACATCTCTCAATTGTGATATTTAAAGTTCCATCAAATTGGCTTACAATCTCGTGTTTCATAAAAACACTAAGCACATAGACAATCAATTTCATTTTGTTAGTGAAAAGGTGTAGTCCAAAGAGATTTGTGTTGAACATTGTAATTCTTGTTATAATATAGCTCATATATTTACTAAGCCTCTGGGAAGACTGAAGTTTGAGTTGTTTAGGGACATATTAGGTGTGTTTAAGAACCCATTCTCCATTAAGGGGGAGTGTTTGAATTAATCGAGAATATGGTATTTTTGTTACATAGTTGTGATTTTCCTTTCTATAGTTATTCCATTCCTCCTGGGATATGATTTGTTGTCCCTAACAAATTGTATCTATTTAATATTCAGATTAATGTGAAGTTGAGTGTGGCATTTTTCTTAAGGTAGCTCTTGGTGATCCACACCCGTGAGCTCCTCTTGTTTTGGTTTATCATTTCATGTCTTCCATATACAACTCTTGACACTTTGGGCAATGAAATATTAGAGAGAAGATCTTGAAAATCATCAACTAACTAAGCAAAGATCCATATTTTGTAGTTGACTAGAACTCAAAAGACACCATGTAGTCGACATTTCCATTGACTTTCTTCATCTTCAAAAACCCACCCTGCATTTAAAAATTGGTCCTCCCTCACGATTACAATGCAAAATAGCTTATAGATGGTAAGAATAAAAGTCAATCTTTCTATATGCAAATTTTCCCCATTTCAATTTCAATTTCTTTAACAAATATATAATTTTCATTCATATTTTATATCTATTTTTGTTTTCCTAGGAAGTGTTTATCCATCCATTATATATATGTTCATTTTCCCTTATATCGGAAAGAAAATGTATATATAGTAAATGCATATCCTGTTCCTAAGAACGGTTAAAATAGAAATATGAAATAAATTTTAGATTTGATCATTTGGCATCTCAAATAAAACCATATTCCTTTGTCTAGAAGACTGATATATACTTGATTACACTTATAAAACTCCGAGGGATTCATTCAATGAAACCTTAACATATCACGTTCATTCGTGACTTATTAAACAATACCCTGAATTTGATTACATATTGGAAAATACTTCTAAAAATCACATTATTTAACCCGCTACCCTAACTTTGACTACATATTGGAAAATACCTCCCAAAATCATATTACTTGACCCCCTACAATATGAAACCGATATACCTACCCAGTTTAAAAAACTACTACTTTAACATGAAACTTTAAGACATCACGTTCGTTCATAGCATATTAAAGAATACCCTAAATTTGACTACATATTGGAAAATAATTCTAAGAATCACATTATTTAACTCCCTACCGATATGAACCCGATACATCTTTCCAATTTACAAAACCCTTATTTTCACTAAATATTGTACGTATCCATTTTTTCATTCAGTTTTTTTATACCCTTTTATATTTTCTCATTAGCTTTGAGCTCCATTTTTTATACCTTCTAATATAAAAACCCTTTACCCCTATATATCCCCAATATATTATGTCACTTTTTGCTCAATATATATCCCCCATATGAAACCATATGATATAGTATTACGCCCCTAACAAAACACCATGTAAAAAAATTACCCCATTATCAAAAATATATTTGCACATAAATTTATAAAAATTATACGAAATAAATACTCTTAATCATCAACACAAAATAATAAATAAAAATCTATAATCATTCCTATGGAATATCTCAACAAAACTACCAACCAATATAAACGCATTGAAAAATATCCTTAGTATGAATTGGACCTCATCCAAATAAGATATATCAAAGAGTATAAAATATACTTCATTATCTTTAATATTGAACCTAAATAATCCATCAATAAAGTCACCTTTGGCCAACTAAAGATTAGAAAAAAAAATCCTCAAAATAATCCACCAAAACAACGAAATCCTTATTTTTTAGTTTACTCTAATTAGGTAGACACCATGTAATAACAATTCCGATTACTTTCTTCATTTATTCAACCCCACTCGACATTAAGAATTGGTCCTACTCAAGACGCCAATTAAATAGAACTTGTGAAAATAATACTCACAAATTTTCCCATTTAAATTTCTTTAATAGATGTGTTAAGTATGCTTATTTTCTTGAAGTTCTATAAGGATTTTTTTTCGAAGATGTTTCTTATATATTTATTTTCATGTTTTCATCATTTTTTTTGAATGTTTGAAAATTATATATATACAGTTACTTACTGAGTGTATAATTTGTAAAATTATGTGCAATATGGAAATTTGTTCTAAAATTATATATATAATAAATAATATAATAAAATATATTCCAATTCAAGCTATTTGTTCTTATATTTGTTATAGTTCATGAAAACTACAATTTTGTTTTCAAAAATTATGATTCTGTAGGATTTGAGAAATTAGTTATTTCCTTGGAAATAACGTACTAATGAAATTTTAAGATTTTGGGTCGTACAAAGTTTCTTGATGGTGTTTAATTTGTTTCCACCATTAAGATAATGATTCACACGCTCACATGATAGCATTCCTTGAAATATTTTTTACTAGATTCTGGTGAAAATTTGTCTGTCTGGGTGCAATTATAACCTAGGTAGATAACACACACACACACACACACATATATATATATATATATATCTTTGGATAAAAAAAATACACTAGGTATTACATAACTATATATCCAAAAAGATTTTGTGAGTTTTTTGTGTGGCAAATTTACATATTTTTCGTAGGGACTCTAAACTAGATAAAAAAAAAGTGGTTTGTAGCTATATACCTTACAAAACTCACCCACGAAAAAACAAAATTTACATGTCATACTATAAATGATAGATAATGTAGTCATTCATAACTATGTAATGTCAATCCATTTATCTCTAAGGAATAAGAGAAAGATTAATTGAACCATTGATTTTTAGATCTCCAAAGTTAAATTACATCCTTTATTGCACATAAGTGAGTACTTTGTAAAGATCATTAGGAACATGAAAATATAGTCTTAAGGACAATGCTTTAACTACTTTCTTATTTCATTTCATAAGACTTTCTAAATTTTTGTCTCTAGGAAATGAGCCCTTCACTAAATGCTAATTAAAAAGCGAGTCTCACCAAATGAAGTATAGGGAAGAGAGAGTCTCCCAAAACAATGAGAAAAGATACTCTTTTTTACTTTCACCATATAATTCTCCCTCCCACACCGACTTTCCCAACCTTATGGGAGGTGATATGTTTAACTAAACCAACCTTCATGATCTCATTATAAAAATGAAATTGTAAAAAAATTTCTTTTCCAAAATTAACTAAATGAACTTTAAATAACACCCTTATATGCAACAAAATAACTTTCTCGTAATATAACTTTCATCTAAATTTTCAATTGAAAATTATAACTAGACTTGTAATTATATGCCCAATCTAAAGTTAAAATAAATCTAATCTAACAATTCTATACACATGCTTGTAGCCATATGTTAAAACTATAGATACTAGCATTTGCACCAGATGTTACAAAGGAAATGCCATATGTTTTTGTACCTGAAGTTGTTCCACTCAAAAGTGCAGCATATGAGTCCTTGAGGGTCAATATTCTATTCAAACATATTCACCCAAGGCCTCAAATAATCTACCCATATTCTGAAGTAACAATACTTAGACAATTGTCTTTTCCTTCGCTTTCCCCTTAGAGGATACATTTAAAGTAGCATATTTTGAAGTAACAACACTCAAACAATTGTGTTTTTGTTGGCTTTGCCCTTAGAGGATACATTTAGAGTAGGATTATTGTTGATATTCTCAGGTCAAAATTGGTTGGTTGTAGGGCATGCTATCAAATGAAACTATTGTAATTGCTGAAATTGGGGACTCTTGGTTTAGGTTTAATGACAAGAAAATTGTGCGTAAGTTGAACATAATTTCACTTGAGTGCAAACAACTTTGTAATATAGGAGCCTGCTTGTTGAACATCATTTCTCTGGAGTGGAAACACCTTTGTAATTTAGGAGCTTGATTGTTGAACATTATTTCTCTAGAGTGATCTTGTATATTACTTAGCCTTTGCACCTCAATAGCTAAGGTAAGAATTTTTAGCTTGATCACTCAATATATTTGCACTTGGCTTTGCTGCTTGCTTTCCCTCTAAATTGTGTTCATTGATATTACTTTGCTACTCTCAAGACTGTAGTACAATCTCATTCCAACTCAACTTTTGAAATTGCGTTCATTGATGCTATATAATTAATTTGCTAGTCTCAGGACTATAGTAGAAGCTTATCCCAACTCAACTCCTAAAAAGTGAATTAACTTGTCCTCTTTGATCATGATTTCCTCAATTAGTTCTCGATTATAAAAGGTTGAAGCATTTTCACCCCTAGTTAGAAGAGCTCCATTCAATTTGATCAAAATTAGCATGCATAATGGCAAGTATTACAAAATCAACAAACAATTCTTCTAGAAATTATAAATTAACTGTCTGTTTAGAAATAATCTTATTCTCCTTCATCCGCATCTTCTCTTTCTTAGTTGTCTCAATCTAGGCTACTTTTTCCATCGAATTTTTTCCACTTTATCCTCATTATCTCTTTCTATGGTGTCTTAATCTATGCTACTTTTTCAATCAAACTTTTTTCATCTAATCTACTCATACATGAGCCCCATAAATTTTGATCTTCTCACTATTCATGGCAGAAGTTTCCAGCAAAATTATTGGCTAGCCAACACCAATTTTCTTTGTCCAAAATAGATATGCATCATCAAATGCATAAGATTCTTGACAAAAAACAAGATGAAATCCATATAAAGTAAGAAAACAAACTCTAAATTTGTCCATTATCTAATCAGAATTTGTGTCTAGGAAAGATAGGGCAATAAATAGATAAAAATCCATGCTAGACCTGTTGAATTTTTACATTAGCTTAAATATATCTCATTGCGCTAACATCTTAAGCCTTTGTAATGGAAAAAAAAAAACTTCCACTAACATTTTAAGCATTTGTAATGGAAACAAACATTCATGTATAATAGAGGTAGCCAAAATCATCCAATCACTTAAAAGAGATTTAGGTAAAACCCATAAGAAGCAAAAAAAAAAACAAACAAACAAACAAACTTATTCTTTATACTTGGAAGTTTGCTACTCTATCAAGTTTTTCATGTTGTTTTGTAAAAATATTAAATAATGTAAGGGATACTCAATTGGAAAAATGAAATGATTTTTCCTTTTACTTTTAGGTCATGGAGGCCTTCTATGAGCTTGATAGCCTCTACTCATGGATGTATTCATACTCGTTTGGAGAGATGTATTATTTTTTGAATTATTTGCAAGCCTTGATATCTTAAAAATAGAAACCTATCCTAGACTTGTTGAATTTTTACATTAGCTTAAATATATCTCATTGCACTAACATCTTAAGCCATTGTCATGGAAAAAAACATTGCACTAACATCTTCAGCGTTTGTAATGGAAAAAAACATTCATGTATAATGGAATTTGGAATGAGCATCTTATTGATAAGGTATCTAAAACAAAAAAGGGTAACACCTTATGCTTGAGATATAGAAAATACCCATATGTTCATCTTGGAAGTTTTCTTTTCTATCAAGGTTCTCATGTTGTTCTGGAAAAAATAAATTGAATGGAGATAAGTAATTGTAGTATAAATTTATTTTAATAGATTTATTAAATAATGCAAGGGATCCCATTTTCTTAATATAAAAGAACTAATACACGAAATTAAAAGATAAAGGAACCACTCCTTAAAATATTTAAATTTAGATTAAGGCTTCTTATAGCATTGATTAATTTCCATGATATTCAAAGCATTACTTAAAAAAATATTAAATTTGTTCAAGCTATTAATATAAAACATAGTGAAATCAAAGGGTGAGATGAATGCACACTCACTTGGAACAATGAATTATATTTTTTCTTTTACGATCAAAAGGTGAGATGAATACATACTGAGTTGGAACAATGAAATAATTTTGTCATGCAGGCCTTGATATCTTTAATCAGAAACTATGAGCTTCATAACCTCTACTCATGGATGTATTCATACTCGATTAGAGCGATGAATTATTTGCAAGCCTTGATATCTTTAAAATAAAATCCATCCTAGACCTGTTGAATTTTTACATTAGCTTAAACTTGCACTAACATCTTAAGGCTTTGTAATGGAAAAAAACATTGCACTAATATCTTAAGCCTTTGTAGTGGAAAAAAGCATTCATATATAATGGAATTGAGTGTCTTATTGATAAGGTAGCTAAAAGCTTTCAACCACTTAAAAGAGATTTAAGTAGCGAAAATTTTCCAACCACTTAAAAGAGATTTAGGTAAAACCCAGAAAGTTAAAAAAACACTTATGCTTTATACCATTTACTAAGATAAAAAAATGGTAGCACCTTATGCTTGAGATATGCAATCTTCCAACCACTTAAAAGAGATTTAGGTAAAACCCAGAAAGTAAAAAAAAAAATTGTGCTTTATACCATTTACTAAGATAAAAAAATGGTAACACCTTATGCTTGAGATATGGAAAAGACCCATAACATTCATCTTGGAAGTTTAACATCTTAACCCTTTGTAATCGAAAAAAAACTTTCATATATAATGGAATTTGGAATGATTGTCTTATTAATAAGGTAGCAAAAATATTATAACCACTTAAATGAGATTTAGATAAAAACCCAGAAAGTTAAACAACAAATTTATGCTTTATACAATTTACTAAGATAAAAAATATGGCAACACATTAAACTTGAGATATGGAATCTTCCAACCACTTAAAAGAGATTTAAGTAAAACTCAGAAAGGAAAAAAAATAAAAATAAAAACTTATGCTTTATACCATTTACTAAAATAAAAAAAATGATAACAACTTATGCATGAGATATGGAAAAGACCCATAATGTTCATCTTGGAAGTTTGCTTTTCTATTAAAGGGTAGATTAATATGTTCAATAGATTCATAAACATGTAAAGGCCTCTTCTTAAAGAATATATAAACCTCTACGGGTAAGAACCTAAGTTATTCTACACACTCTAACACCATCTTTTCTCTCTATAATGATCTAGAAACACTTTGTAACAAAAAATAAATCACTTATTCCATAGTGTTTAGATATAGTTTTAATGCAGGGATCTCATGTGTTATGAATTATTCAAAATATTCATATGCTAATGTTCTCATGCATTGTTTTAACTGGAAAAATTTAATTGAATGAAAATAAATAATTATAGTATAAATTTATTTTAATAGAATTATCAATAATGCAAGGGAATTCATTTTTGTTTTTTTAATATTAAAGAAAATAATACAGAAATTAAAAGATAAAAGAACTACTCTTTAAAATATTTAAATTTGGATTAAGGATTAAGATAATTCTATAGAATTGATTAATTTCCATGATATTCAAAGTATTACTTAAAGAAAAATCTTCCAACCACTTAAAATAGATTTAGATAAAACCGGGAAAGTAACAAAAAAGAAAAAATGTCTTATCCCATTTTCTTATGATTTAAAAGAACTAATACAAGAAATTTCAAGATAGATGAACTACTCTTTAAAATATTTAAATTTAGATTAAGACTTAAGATAATCTTATAGCATTGATTAATTTTCATCATATTCAAAGCATTAGATTAAAAATACTAAATTTGTTCAGGCTATTAACATAAAACATAGTGAAATCAAAAGGTGAGATGAATGTTACTCATTTGGAAAAATGAATTATATTTATTCATTTACAATCAAAGAGTGAGATGAATGCATACTCATTTAGAACAATGAAATAATTTTTTCTTTTACATTTAGGTCATGTAGACCTTGATATATTTAATAGAAAACTATGAGCTTGATAACCTCTACTAATGAATGTATTTGTCAGGCCAGGCAGTAACTCCTCAAATAAAAATTGATTTTTATATATTGTTCCTTCAGGTTGGTCTCCATTATATATATGAGGGATACTGTTCACTTCATCTCCCGATGACTGTTCATGTCTCTTATTATTTATTTATATTGATTTTATTTATTCACCCAATCCAGATGATTAGGTGTCAACATTCCCCCCCTTAATCTGAAGGGATGTTGGTGAGTCCAAGCATCATTCTGAATCGTTCAAGCTTTTCTCTTCCAATTGCTTTGGTGAAGATGTCGACAATTTGCTCATTGGTGGAACAATGACAGAGATGGATTGTTTTGGCCTCAACATGATTTTGAATCAAATGATATTTGGTATTGATGTGCTTCATTCAATCATGGAACTTTGGGTTTTTGGCCAACTTTATTGTAGACGTATTGTCAATCATGAGTGGAGTTGATTGTAATTGTTTTACCTGCAAATCTTCAACAATTTTCCTAAGCCACACAATTTCTTTTGTTGCTTCAGTTGCTGCCACGTATTCTGCTTCTGTTGTGGAATTTGTCAGAACTGATTGTTTGCGTGATCTCTAGGAGATAGCTCCTGATCCAAGACTCATAGCATATCCTGAAGTAGATACCACAATTTCTTTGTCTCCATCGAAATTTTAATCAGAGTATCCAATCAAGCTAAAGTCGTCCACCTGTGTATACTTGATTCCAAAGTCTTGAGTTCCCTTCAAGTACCTTAGAACTCTTTTTGCAGCAAACCAATGTCCCTCACAAAGCCTTTTCATAAACCTGGAGAAGATTCCAACTGCAAACAAAATGTTTGGTCTAGTAGTAGTTAGGTAGTTCAAACTTCCTACAAGTCGTTTATACTTTGTTGCATCCTCAAATTCTTTTCCTTCAATTGATGTGAGCTTTAAGTTTTGCTCCATTGGAGTAGTAAGAGGATTGCATTCTGTTATGCTAAACCTGTTCAAAATATCTCCATTGTATTTCCTTTGAGAAAGAAATATGGACTTCAAATGTTGGGTTACTTCAATACCAAGATATTAATGAACATAGCCTGAATCAGTCATTTCAAAACTTTCCCCAATTCCTTCTTTATGGATGCAATGTAGCTTTCATTGTTCTCTGTCATCAAAAGATCATCTACATATACCACAAGATATACAACTATTTTGCCAACTTTCTTGACAAATAAAGTTGCATCATCAAGATCATAATGTTTGAAATTGAGTTTTAGAAGATGCTCAGTTAGTTTTTCATACTAGGCTCACGGTGCTTGTTTGAGGCCATGTAAGGACTTCACAAGTTTGAATACTTTATGTTCATGTCCTTTCATAGAAAATCCTTCAGGATGGGACATAAAAACATTCTCTTTTAGATCTCCATTCACGAAAGCAGTTTTTGCATCCATTTGATGGACTTTCCAACCATTCTCAGCTGCTAAGGCAAAGAGTGTCCGAATGGTAGCCCATTTTGCTGTGGGGGAAAAATTCTCCTCATAATCGACCCCTTCCTTCTATGCAAAACCTTTTGCCACAAGCCTATATTTGTGCTTTTCAAGTGAGCCATCAACTTTATACTTGTACTTGTAGACCCACCTGCAGCTAATTGGTTTGGTTCCTAATGGAGGATCAACCAACCTCCAAGTGTCGTTCTTTATGGGGGCATAATACTCTTTTTGCATTGCTTCTTTCCATTAATCATGAGAATTAGCTTCCTTGAAGGAAGTTGGTTCAAAATCTCTAGACAAGTTGAATTCACAATCATAAGAAACATCCATATCAACAGGTGAATTAGAGTCATCTACATCACCTCCATTTTCCTGGTTTGAATTTCTAGTTCCTCTCTTTTCAACCTCATAAGGATGAACACTTTCAAGTGTCTTTGTCAGCCACTTTGGGGGACCTTTCTTAGATGGTCCAAGTTGCTCTGCTGATTGAGTTGGGACTGAATCAAGGTTGAGTCTCCCAATTCTGTCAATCACATCACTTAAAGCGTCATCTGTTGTTGGAGTTTCATGCAGGGGAGAGTGTTCTTCATAACAAGATTCCACATGTTTATCTAGTATAGGAATCCCCCCTTCAAGATGTGGAATCTGATTATCAAATTCTTGAAATGATTTTGCTTTTCTGAATTTATCCAATTGATCAAGTTGCCGCTCAACAACATTGTCGGCTTTGGATGATTCAAGAAAAATTACAACTCTAGATACTTGACATACTTTTTATTTACTTCATCATAGAGCAGTATGCTTTGGAGGTGTTTGAATACCCCAGGAAGATACACTTACGACTTCTTGCACCAAGTTTGTTTCTATGTACTTTTGGTATCAAGGCATAATAGGTGGAATCAAAGACCCTGAGATACTTTACCAAAGGAACATGTCCATACCACATTTCATATGGAGTCTTGTTTCTAATAGCATTAGATGGAAATCTATTCTTTATATATGAAGCATATAGAACAGGATCAGCCCAAAACATTATCTTTACATTTTGGAAGAAGAGCATGGATCGTACCTATTGTGGTAAAAAACACAACCCCGCATTATTGATGTCTTCACTTCAATATAATGGGGACCCTTTCTATAAAAAAATTGGCTAAGCACCTTTGAAGATTTTTATTTGATTATCCTACGCGATTGTTAATTTTTCATTTTCTTTGGATTCTTGTTTTGATTGTTTTGTTAGAATCAATTTTTTATAAGCTTCTCATTGACATTTGTTTCACCTCATTTTGTCAACTGATTTAAAAATGGTACTCCTTTGAAGTCCTATCATTTATCTAGTATGAATTAAAATACTATTTCTATTCTTTTTATTTATTTCACAATAACTATAGTTTAGATAAGCGAATTAGGCTTTAGAAAATTTCATAGCTAAACTAAACATCATTTAAATAAAACCAAAATAAAAAACTGATATTTAATATTTAAATTTTAACATTAATTAAATTAATTATTATAATAAAAATTATAATTAATTTAAATTAAAATAAACTTAATATTAAAAAATATATATATAAAATATAATAAAAAATAAATTAAAAATTTTACACCGCATAACGCAATATTGGATCCATCGCAATTTTTATAACCTACACATTTGAAAAACCTGATCCTTAAAAAACATGAATGAAGGGCTTTTTATAAAGTTTTTATTTTGTTTTGAGTTTCAAACAACCCACTCATACGTGTGAGTGAAAGTAGTGTAGGTAGGCTAGTTTTATTTATTAGTTTTTATTATTAATTAATTTAAAAATTAATTTTATATTAATTAATTTAAATATAAAATTTATTTAATTAAAATTAAATTAAAATTTAAATATTTTTAGATTAATATTGAATAGTTTGTAAAATCTTAATTTTGTTAATTAGTTTGGTTAACATTAATTAAGAAATATTTATTAATTAATTAGTTTAGTTTATAATTGATAACTAAATTAGAAATAATTATTAGATAATTAGAATTCTAATTTAGACGCAAATTATACTTGGCAAAATTCACAACGAATCAAGTTTTCAGAACCTCGATAGAATCCCTTCATGCGATGCGATCAAAGTTAAACCACGAATTTGATTTTAAAGTCATTCTCGCATTTATTCCAGATCTGATATGAGTATTATCCTTATCTTATTAATTTATCAGGTCCACCGATATCGCAAAATTACAACGAACCTTTTAAAAGAATATGCGATGTAATGTTTTCATGCGATGCAATATTGTGACATCACATATCACGTACCACACTTTTAACAAGCTCCTCAACTTAAACATTAAAGGGTCTGCGATTGGAAAATGTGATGTGTTAAAGGATTTTAATACAAAGTTCTTCCCCCCTATGCCTCGTGTACCTCCACCTCACTCACCCTCACGTCACACTCACCTCACACTCCACTCACCATATCCCTCCATAAACTCACGTGAATGAATTAATGAGGTTGGATTGATTCTAATTGTTTGTTTTATGGATTTTGTTTTGGATTGATTCCAATGGTTTGTTAATTAATTTTTATATTTTTAATATTATAAATAATTATATTATAATTATAATATTAATTAATAATTTTAATATAATTTGAATTATAATATTAATTATATTTAAATTAGCTTTTTCAAAATCATTTGTACATTAACTTAATTTTGTAACTTTATTAATTAGAATTAGATGATATTTAATTAGAATTAATTGTATGTATTAGAATTATTATTAAATAATTAGAGTTTTAATTTAGGATTAGATTTTTAATTGAAATTTTCATTTTTAGCCCAGCAACAAAATTTCCAGATTTATGTCAAATTTGACTCATCTACTTTGGAGGCCCATAGAGTGAGTTTTACTTAGCCAAATGAGGCCTAGGACTGCTCATTAGAAAGATAAAATCAAGGAGAATATTTATGAGGAGGCTTCACTAATAGATTTGGTCATTAATTGAATAAAAAATCATGAAAAAGATCAAGCTCTGAATTTCTAAAAATAAAACCAATTTTCTAAGTTATTTTCTGCATTTTCATTTATTCAAGCCTCTTCTAATTGTAGATTCACTCATCAGTAAAATATTTGGCCAATTAAACCATTCCAAGCATCAATAGAGAGTTTAGATTTTATTTTCAATGATTTATTTAAATAGAATTTGATTAGATTTGTCTTAAATGCCAGAAATGTTATTTTGTTTTATTGATTGCATTTTAACTTATTTTGATTTCTTCTTGCTGAAAAACAGTAGAAAAGATTTGGAGAAAAAGATCTCAATCAATGAGAATGCTCCAACAATTCAAAGATTGGAATTTTGAACAAATAAAAGTGATTGGGCAGATTTCCTTCAACAAACTTTCATTTCAAGAATTCCTTTGCAAATATTATAAATAGCATATTGTAGAATGTAATTAGGGGCTGCTCTCCTCTGCAATTCTAGAATTCTAAAAGCACTTTTGTAACAGGGATTTAAAGTTGTAGGTGGGAGGAGTAGAATCTCAGATCTAGAGATTATTGAGGTTTTTCTTTTACATCCTGAGTTATGTATAATGAGCAGAGTTTGCACTATTGTAGCTTTGCTTTTGAAAGCAAAAGCTTAGGCATTGTAAAGGACTATTAGAGACCGAAGCTGGAGAAATGGATTCAATCAATTGGTATTTTGAATACTATTATTTAAAATACTGGTTTTATTTAATGATAACAGGAATGGTGGAAACTTATCTACATATTTGTGCACTTTTGTCGGTATGGGTTATTTGCTTCTATTTTATGTTGTCATTTATCTCTGCTCTTATGAGCTGAATTCTGATTTCTGAATAACTATTTACTCATAAATCTGTCTTTTAATATTGAATGAATAGATAGTGATATGTTGTGAACTTCTTCCGCATATTATTGTTTAATTATTCAAGTTACTGATTAAATGATCAATATCATTTTGTGAACTACTTCCTGAGTGTTGTTGATTAATTATTTCAGTTAAAGGATCTCAATAGGATGTGTTTGATATCCATAATGTCAGTTAATTGAACTATTTCATTAACTTTATATTCATTATAAACGAGACATTTAAATATCAATATTTTAAATACCTTCTCTTAGTTATGCTAGATCTATATCTACCTAATTGAGATAGGATTAGGATAGTCTCTTTTGCTTGCATCTTAGCATAACTTTGCATTCAGATTAATTCCTGCATTCATTCACGTCCTCTTTCCAAAGAGGCAAATTTTAGTAGTGGATTGGCTGAGCCCTAAATCAATTTAAAGATCCCTTTCTTGCCTGATCAGCAAAAAGGACGATCTCATGTCTCTTTTCCATTGGCAAATGAAAGTCATATTTTCAAGCCATTGGAGATTGAGAGAAGGTAACTGGACCTAGTTGAACTAGTCGGAACCACCATTCCAAACGGAAAAGGAAATGATTTGAGGTCCGGACCAGGTGGTAATCCCCCATGTTGTTGCAGCAATTTTTTAGGCTTCAACAATACCATATTTAAAATTGTCCTATTCATTCTTTCAGCTACACCATTCTGGTGGGGATTATAAGGTACCGTTGTTTTGATGTTTGATCCCATGTTGGTGGAGATAGTTTTCAAATTCATTTGATGTGTATTATTTTCCATTATCAGTGCGAATAGAACCAATATGAGATTGTGCTTCTTTTTCAATCCATTTATGAAAGTCCTTGAATGTTTGAAAAGCATTGGATTTGTTCTTCAATAAATAAACCCAACACATTCTGGTGTAGTGATCAATAAATGTCATCATATATTTATTTCCATTTGTAGAAGGAATAGGCATCAGATCACATAAATTTGAATGAATGAGTTCAAGTTTTCTATGTGCTCTTGAATGTCAATCATGAAAATACTATTTTCTATGCTTTCCTAGAATGCAAGCATCACATTTCTTAAGTTTCTTGGGAACTTTAGGCAAACCAGCAACACCATTTTGCTTCAACAAGCAGAGGTTGTCGTAGTTCAAATGTCCAAATCTAGCATGCCATAGTAAAAATGATGGAAGTGTACCTTCTTCATAATGAGAATTGTATAAGAAATTTTGTGCACAAGAAAAGGTTCCTTGCAGCTTGAGAAATGTTTCTTCTTCTATTCCTCTCATGAAAAGTGAGTGGTCAGATGCTTTTCGCACCTCAATCTTGCCTTCAAACATATGAATGGAGTAGCCTTTCTGGAGGATGTGGACCAAGGACAACAAGTTTCTCTTGAGATGTGGGAGATATAGAACATGAAGTAGAAGAAAGTGTGGAAGACCGGGCAATTTAAGCATGATTCTACCAAGCCATGATGGCTTGATTTTTGATTGGTTTGCAAAGTATACTACTCTATCAACATTGTTAGTAAATTATTCAAAAAAATATTTTCTATGAGTCATGTGGTAGGTTGCTGCTAAATCAAGCAACCAACGATTTTCTCAAGAAGCAAGTGAAGTATTAAATAAATCTTCATTTACTCCAACATTACATTGTGCCACAACATAGTGAGCGGATTCAAGTGCTTTCACTTTGTTTGTATCATAAATTTTAAATTTTTGTTGGTTTCTTTGCTGCTTAATTTTGTCCCACGGTAACTTGCATGTAGAGGCATCATGTGATCCATTTCTTTTGTAGCGTATGCAATGCAAATCTGCCTTTTCTCCTAGAGAGTGTCTGCCCCCCTGCCTGTGAAATATCTTCCTCTTCCTCTTCGACCACCTCTTCCTCTTGAAGAATCTTGAGCAGGATGTTTTTCTTTATGAGCAAGGCCCATAGATTCTTCAAAAGATTCAGGGGTTGTTTTATTTCCAAAAGCTTTCTCTCTTTCAGTAAACTTTTTCACAAGAGAGTCAAAGGTGATATCTTTGAGATTTCCATTTTCTTGCAATGACTCAAGATAATTGGAGTAAGTAGGATAAATTGCCTTGAGAAAAATGATAAGAGGAATATCCAATTCAACCTTAGTGGATTTGATATCATGCATTATAGACTTTACTTCAGATGCAAGAGCAGGAGGATCATTATTTTGCAGTTCAAGAGTGAAGATTTTAATCATGAGTTGAACAACTACAAGTGCAGAATCTGAGTAATAGAGTTCTTTCACCTTTTGTAAGGCTTCAAAAGAAGTTGAAAATGGTGAAACATGGCGACTCACCTATTCATTTATAGATGTTGTGATTAATGCATAAGCTTTTCTATTCTTGTTTTCCAAAATGACAAGCTCTTTGTTTGAGGTAGGTTGTTCTAGCTCTTTGTCCCCGTCTCCAACACACACTCCTTTCCACAACTCATTGAAAATAAGCATGTCTTTTATCATCCGGGACCACTCAGGATAGTTCCCTTTGCCAGTGAGAACTATTCCCACGATGGATATGATTGAATGCATATTGTAACAAAAAAAACTTCTGCTGCAAAACTTTTACTCTTAATGGGAAAAAATAAGACAGGACAACAAATTCAAATGTCAATTGGCATTCATCTGGACAATGTTAAAGTATAGAATATATATGGGTGAGACAACCAAAATATATGGTGAGTGACTGTGTATATATATATGGCAGCCTAAATATACCATAAATATATAAAAAATTGTACAGCGTTAGACAAAAACTTTACAACGCATATAACAAAGGTATATGTCAACATCGTTCCAATAGTGAGCGAATTCATGCAGCATTCTCGCACACTTCCGGCATCAGAATTAAAACTCAATTTTTAAAAACACTCATAGTTAGGCATCAATGCATATTCCAATATCAATCTGCAACACCAATTTTCTTCAACGGATCTACCAACTCAATAATTGGAGCAACGTCCAACCAATGGACTAGTGCACAACACACAATAGCTCTTCAAAAAATTTTGACACCATATGGGTGACACCACCATGCTAAGCAGCCAATTCGAGTTCTCCAACAAATGCACAATGTAAATGCACTAGCTAGGCATTAAACTAGGAATGGCAGATAAACTCAACGAATCGACCAACGTACATATAAACTCAATGAACTAGCACAAAGAATGGACACATAGTCGCAATTGAACTCGGCATTCACCAGCACTATGGGTAGAAAATAGCAACATATTTAACCTCGACGAGTGACATTCTTTCTCAACACATATAGGACTCAACACTTGATTCAAGGCATTTCAAAAAAAGTTTAGGACCCATCTACAGAATGCATAGACACGCTTACAGATAATTAATGGTTGCATGTTCTTGGAGAGGGATAGAGGACAATGGGGCATATTTTAATACCAACGTTAATACACAACTGATTCATGCATACAAATCCCAGCCAGAGAACCAGATTCATGCATGGTCCTTCAACCTTCTAGTTTTGTTCAACAAATGTTTTTGCGTTAAATAGTGGCAGTGACTACAGAGTGGCAGCGATTATGGAGGCGACAAAGAGTGCAGTAGATAGTGGACAAAGAGGAGTAGGCAGTGGACAGAGAGAAGTAGGCAGAAGGGAGTTACAACTATTTTGGGATTTAGCTATGATACCATGTCAGGCCAAGCAGTAACTACTGAAAGCAAAATTGATTCGTATGTATTATTCCTTCAGGTTGGTCTTCATTATATACATGATGGAGACTATTCGCTTCATCTCCTGATGACTATTCATGTCTCTTATTATTTATTTACATTGATTTTATTTATTAACCTAATCCTGATGATTAGGTGTCAACAATATTCATACGCGATTGGAGGGATGAATTATTTTTTGAATGAATTTTTACATTAGCTTAAATATATCTCATTGCATTAACATCTTGAGCCTTTGTAATGGATAGAAACATTGCGCTAACATCTTAAGCCTTTGTAATGGAGAAAAACATTGCACTAACATCTTAAGCCTTTGTAATGAAAAAAAAGTCATATATAATGGAATTTGGAATGAGTTTCTTATTGATAAGGTAGCTAAAATATTCCAACCACTTAAATGAGATTTAAGTAGTAAAAATTTTCAACCACTTAAAAAAGATTTACGTAGAACCCAAAAAGCTAAAAACGAACTTATTCATTATACCATTTACTATGATAAAAAAAGGCAACACCTTATGCTTTGAGATATGGAATCTTCGGACAACTTAAAAAAGAGATTTAAGTAAACTGAGAAAGTAATAAAAAAAACTTATGCTTTATAGCATTTACTAAGATAAAAAATGCTAAACTTATCCCATTTTTTTAATTTAAAAGAACTAATACATGAAATTAAAAGATAAAAGAAATACTCTTTGAAATATTTAAATTTATATTAAGACTTAAGATAATCTTATAGCATTGATTAATTTCTAGGATATTCAAAGCATTACCTAAAAATAATAAATTTTTTGAGGCTATTAATATAAAACATAGTGAAATCAAAAGGTGAGATGAATGTATGCTTAGTTGGAACAATGAATTATATTTTTTCATTTAAAATCAAAAGGTGAGATTAAGAATTAAGATAATTTTATAGCATTGATTAATTTCCATGATATTCAAAGTATCAGTTAAAAAAATCTTCCGACCGCTTAAAAAAGATTTAGGTGAAACCCAAAAAGTTAAAAAAAAGCACTTACGCTTTATACCATTTACTAAGATAAAAAAATGACAACACCTTATGCATGATATATGAAATCTTCCAACCACTTAAAAGATATTGAAGTAAAACCCAATAGAAATTTGAATACTATTATTATTATAGATAAAATGTTTTTAAATAAAAAATGATTACATTAACCATTTCAACATGATAAGATATTATGACCTATATATCTAAGAGTTCCTACTTTTATTAAGTGGCATGATAGCCCTATTTACATTATCGTTGTTTTCAATCACCTAAACATAAATGTGCTCCATATGAAAATATTCATCAATGCCATAAGCCCTTGCATCGACTAAATCAGGCATCGTACACATGTAAAGGCCACTTAAAAAAGATATAGACCTCGAGGAATAAAAACCTAAGATATGATACACACTCTAACACCGTCTTTCCTGTCTATAATTCTGTAGAAACACTTGGTTGTAACCAAAAGAAAATCACTATTTTTAGATATAGTTTTATATGGATGAGATGCACCAGATTGGTTTCACGGACAAAGAGGAACTAATTTCTAACATTATGAAAAGCGAGAAAGTCGAGTGCAAAAACATAATCCGTTAATATTTTTAATTAGGAAATTACATAAATGTCATCTATATATACTACGCGATGGAAGGTCAGATTTAAAATAACTGGAACAATGGAGCCTTCAAGGATTGCACCATAGAGAAATTTTAAGATAAGAAAGGGCTACAACAATATGTATGAAAACAACGCTAAAGGGTTTTACCGAAAAGCATCCTTTTGCAATAGAGAACTTTGTTGTCTGAAAAAAACTATTTGGCCTGCCTACCTTCTACCGCTTGACTCACTACCCTCATCAACCTTGTGAACTAGAGACTTGCCTTCTTCAACCTTGCTTCTTCCCCAAGTTATTCTTTTGTTGCCCATGCCTTGGAGATGATGGACTTGCAACAAAGGTAGTAAATAACTGTTGATCAAAAGGAAACGTTGTTGGTAACAGTAAAACTAAGTAGAAAGCTGAGTAAATGTAAATAGTCAGCACTAACCTAGATAACGACTAACACAGGCAACCAATCGTAGCAATTTTTCATTGAGCACCTCAAACCTTCTGCAGGTTTTCAAATCCCTAGCTAGTTATGCTAGTTTTTGGTTTCTTCGAAAGTGTTTTCACACTTGCTAGGAGAGTTCTTTGTGAGATGTGAAAGACATTTTGTTCAATAGCAACTACCTGAAAATTGAAATACCTGAAAACACTAAAAATTAACCACAAATGAGTTGTGAGCAACATATGTATTTCTAGCTTTTAGGCTTTAACAGAGATAGCAGGAATCATTATCATTATCATACACCCACCATAATGGTTCATAAGACATTTATTTCAAACTTTGTCAAAGCGTGAAAGGAATGTAAAACAATGCATTCAAATGGAAGAAAATATCTTTAAAATGTTACCACATCCCATCTTTAACCAGGGAGATGTAGTTAACTAGGGAGTTGTAGTTGCACAGGGACAATTCCATTGTTTTGGCATTCCCATTGATCAAATGTTGTTGTTCCTTTTCATCCCTGTGGAAGAAATAAGAAGGGCCTCTATTTCCTGCAAAAGAAAGATCTTGTCTTTAATGAGGGAGCTGTAGTTATGCAGGAACAATTCCACTGTTCTGGCATTCTCTTTGATCAAAATGTGTTGTCGCTTTTCATCCCTACGGAGGTAATAAGTTCCCTAGAAGAAATAAGAAGTGTGGATGTTTCCTGCAAAATAAAGAGAGAAGAATGTTCTTCAATCTCAACACTACCAACATCTTTTTCCACCAATGTCTCCTTTGGATGAAGTATGTGTATACTAAAGAAATCTGGCTTGAACCCTTGTTCAGTTAAATTGGAGTAACAATTCATTAACCTTTAGTTTTTAGAGGAATCCTCGATCTTTGGAATTCAGTTAGGTTATCAGATTAATGGGCGAGTTAGTTGACGTGCGGTAACTGAGTTAGTTATGAGATTAATGAAAGAAATTGTTTTAATATTCTAACACCTAATCTGATCTGATGGTGTATAGCCAAGACAACAAGGATTAGCAGAGAGTTCATTGCAAAGAGAAACACCTTACGGCATAAAAAAGTGGATTTCATAATCCAAGTCTCTTCTTATAAATTATATTTTGAATTGCGTACTCTCCTTGCATCGCTTCCTATCCAATCAACTCCGTCAGACATATTTGTGTAGAGTTGTTTTGTAATAGTATGTCAAAGTTAGATACTCAAGGGCATCTTTGTGTAGAGATGTTTTGTAATAATACGTCAAAGTTACATACTCAAGAACTAATTTTGTTAATTGTATTATGTTAGGTTTGTTAAAGAAGGTACATAAGTATAAAATTATTATTATTATTATTATTTTAATTAGTAATACATTTATTTTATTTTTGAAAAAATATTATTTATTTTATTTTAATGACATATATATATATAAATATATATATATATATATATATAAATATATATATATATATATATATAGATAGATATTATTTATTTATTGTAATTTGGTTTCGGAAAAAGATATGATTCAATATATAAAATATATATATATATGAACATATTTTTCTTTTATTGTAAAAGGAACAATGATTACATATTTCTGTGTGACCACTAATAAAATATGAATAAAAAATGATTTTATATTCGGTATTTTTAATTAATAATTTTTGGTTTAACAAATTTATATATATTTTAAAATTTTATATTTGAAAAAAAAAATATTTAGAAACTTATTTTATTATCAAAGCTTTATTTGTATCTAATTGTACGAAGATTATATTAATAGATACTTTGAACTTTTAGAAAATAATAGATAAGGAATCTCTAATCATTTATCTAGAATCTCTAAACAAAACCATTCACCAATATAAATAGGCTTATAGAAGATCACCTATTATAGATTGAAACTAATCGTCCCAATATCTCACAAATGAACTCTCCATTATTTCTAATATTTGACATAAATAGTATGTTTCATTAATTCTAATATTTGACATAAGTAATATATCAATAAAGTCACATTTTTCCAACCAAGCATTGGAGGGAAGATCTTGAAAATCATCAACCAAACAAAGATCCATATTTTGTAGTTGACTCTAATTGAATGGACACCAAGTACTTGACAACTCAAATGACTTTCTTCATCTACAAAAACCCACCTGACATTAAGAATTTCTCCCAACTCATGATGAAAAGTGTAGAGTAGAGTGGAGCTTGTGAGAATAATATTGATTCCAAGGTCAACCAAAAATACACTCCCAACCTCTTTAAAAATTACCATGCATATCAATTTTCATCCTCAAGAGATATTCTTGAGGTATGAGCCTAATGATATCCATAAAATAAGTTCAATCCATAAATGGAAAGAAAAACTCTTGAGCCACTAAAAACTAGTTCTTTTACGAATTGTAACTAAAATAGTAAATATCTTCTTAGAATTGATATGAGCCAACAATATACAATGCAGAGGAAAAGAGATGCTACCATGTAACCCAAATTGACTCTATTATCTACTAACATTTTGTATTACGTCAACACTTTTGAATGGGATGAATCGTCCACACATTTAACTACCCATTTGGTAGAAACAAAATTCTTCAGTCACCATATCAATCAAACCAAGGCATCCCTCATCCTTGTGCATGGTGTAAGAATCTAAGGTAATAATGGGAATGCTCCAATATCTACCATATTTTTATGATATATAAGAATGTGTGATCTACTGAAGTTAGCAGAAATAATTCATGTTTAGTAGCCAACATGCCCCATAATGTCTATGAGAGGCATGCATAGTTTTTATCACCACTGATATGTTACCAAAAAAAATAAAGATCCTTTAAATTTCAAGTAAATAAATGTATTGCAATAGATCTAGGAACCAATCTCACATAGTAATGAGAGAAAGATAAACCACAAATGGAATGCCAAGATATATCACAACAATACTTGGTTGAACAAAAATCCAAGTAGTTGGATTCCATGTAGGTGAGGAAGACCAAAAAGCATAAATTACATTATAGGGTTCTATATGATAAGCCCTTATGCCTCATATAATATTGAAATACTATCTCTAGTAGATGAAACTATCTGTTAACCAAAGAGATCAATCTAAGGGAGTTAGCTACAAATTTGTTGTTAACCATTTCCTCCCCCTTCGGTGGGGAGACATGTCTATCCTAACACTCAAAAAGGGTTTCTTCCAATAGATACTAAAGAACATCCACTATTAGAACATAAACATAAGGGGATAATGAGAATCTTTACAAGATGGACTTATGATCAATGCACGGGTACAACACATTATTCTCCAAAATAAAAGGAGAGGCACATGCAAACAATGTGTTAATTATTTCAATAAATCATTTTCCAAACCAATGGAAATTCAATATATCCATGATAAATTTGTAGTGAATATGATCATAAACATTCTCAAAATAAATTATTAGAAAAAGTATCTACTAACCTATATCACTATCTCATCTATAGCCTCCCAAGTTCATAAGATTGTACCAAAAATAATTTGTCCCTAAGAAAAACATATCCATTACTGGCAAAGTAATTTTTTAGCCTCTTCCCACACCATTGGTGATATATCGACATCTATAGTTTTATAGGAAATGATTAATAGATTAATCATACTCTACCCACCAATAATGTCTCTTATTGAATTCATTGAAGTAAGTTTCATAAGTATCTCATCTCCACACATATCCCACAAACTTCATCTCCACACACATCCCACATCACCTTGTAAAAAGCACAATTTATACAATCAACACTAGTTGAATCTCTTTTTTCATTGAACAGAGAAAAAATAAACTCTTCCTTGTATATTATTTATCCAATATATCCCAATCTCTAATTGAGACTACTACTCTATAAGAAAAATCCCTAGTAGACAAAATTGAATATTATAGATGGTAAGAAGATAAATATTTTTGAAAATCATCACTAAACATGCCTCAAATCTCAACTAGATTCTCCTCATAATTTTATCTGATTGGTATAGACCAAGAGTCGTATGATAACTTCTTTCTTCTTTATAAATTCAAAGAATAAGTTTGTGCTCTCATGATTGGATCCACCATAATAGGGAATGAACTTGATTGCATCTAGTAATATACTCCTCCTAATTATGAACCATGTTCTCACATTGTGTTGCCTTCTCCTAGGGAGTGATGTTATGCAAGTATTTTTACACACGAATACATACCTCTTCTAGTTTTTTTCGCATCCTAAATCTCTCCCTTATGTTTTTTTGGAATCAAGTTATCCCATCCATTTATAATATTCATACAATGGAAAATGGTTGTTTTCCATTATAAAATCCAACCTCTATCCCCTAAGGACAAGGAACAAGTTACCAAACACTATCATGAAATGCACATAAGTATGAATACTTTGAATGTGACATTAAACTTCAAAACAGATGAGGGTTTGGAGTTAGGTACATGGCCTATAAAGATAGAATTCAAAATGGGAAGGTGATATGAATTTGTGGCATCAATAAAAACAACAAAAAAATGTATATTATTAGAAAATGGAATGACATCGCTCATTTCTTAAAATTAGTCCAACTTTGCCTAAACTCTAGAAGATACCTATGTAATTTTTTTCCAAGTAGACTATCCATCATAATCCATCCCTCTCTTCCCAAAATATAAACAAAAGAATATATAGGTAATATTTACACTTATGCAAGGCATGTTTCTCTATATCATTGATTACTAAACAAACCTGTTCGCTCCAATAACCATCCCATTTAAATATATTAACATCATCTTTAATAATATATTCCACATATAATAGCGAGGCCTCCATCGTTTTTAACATGTGAGTATGATTAAAACTAAATTTGGAACATAAAGATAATAAAAGCCAAGAAATATCTCCAAAAAAGAGAAGTGACCCGCAAACATTATATTGTTAGATCACTGATTGATGTTGTAATAAAACTATGCAAAAAAATGGATATGACCACCCTCCTCTTTGATGAATGGCCAGTAGTAGAAAACATTGCAGACATAACTCATACATCTATAAAACTCAAATCCATCTATTTTAATATTGTAGAAAAACATTTTACTTTTATTACCAAGTGAATCCATCATCAAGGGATACGTCAATAGATATTCTATAGCTATTAATGATGTATCCATGAGTTATATTTGAAATATCAGTTTCACTCTGGATAATCTTAAATTCTCAAATTCTGATGTGTTGTCCATCATGTCCCTTCCATGGTAGGACTTGATATTATTAAATAATGAATCCACAAAGAATCCATGTCATTCCTCCTCTATTTAATAATATCAAGTCCCACCATGGAAGGGACATGATGGACAGCGCATCAGAATTTGAGAAACTAAGATTATCAAGAGAAAAACGGATCTCTAAATCATAGCTCATGGATACATTATTAATAGCTATAGAATATCTATTGATGCATCCCTTGATGATGGACTCACTTGGTAGTCTGAAACATTGGTTTTATAAAACTTTATAATAGGTCATTCCTCCTCTATCTAAAATTTTCCTCACTTGTATGGATTCATTATTTAATAATATCAAGTCCTACCATGGAAGGGACATGATGGACAGCGCATCAGAATTTGAGAAATTAAGATCATCTAGAGCGAAACTAATCTTTGAAATATAGCTCATGGATACATCACTAATAGCTATAGAATATCTATTGATGCATCGCCTAATGATGGACTCACTTGGTAGTCCGAAACGTTGGGTTTATAAAACTCTATAACATGTCAATCCTCCTTTATCAAAAATTTTCCTCACCTGTATGGATTCATTATTTAATAATATCAAGTCCTACCATGGAAGCGACATGGCAGACAATGCATCAGAATTCAAGAAATTAAGATTATCCAGAGGGAAACTGATCTCTGAAATATAGCTCACGGATACATCATTAATAGATATAGAATATTTATTGACACATCCCCTCATGACAGAATCACTTCGTAGTCTGAAACATTGGGTTTATCAAAGCTCTATAACAAGTCATTCCTCCTCTATCTAAAATTTTCCTCACCTGTATGGGTTCATTATTTAATAATATCAAGTCCAACCATGGAAGGGACATGATGGACAATGCATCAGAATTCGAGAAATTAAGATTATCCAGAGTGAAATTGATCCCTAAAATATAGCTCATGGATACATCATTAATAGCTATAGAATATATACTGACGCATCCCCTGATGATGGGCTCACTTGGTAGTCCGAAACGTTGGGTTTATAACAATGTATAATATGTCATTCTTACTCTATCTAAAATTTTCCTCACCTGTATGGATTCATTATTTAATAATATTAAGTCCTACCATGTAGGGGACACAATGGACAATGCATCAGAATTCGAGAAATTAAGATTATCCAGAGCGAAACTGATCTCTAAAATATAGCTCATGAATACATCATTAATAGCTATAGAATATCTGTTGGTGCATCCCCTAATAATGGACTCACTTGGTAGTCTGAAATGTTGGGTTTATAAAACTCTATAACAGGTCGTTCCTCCTCTATCTAAAAAATTTCTCACTTGTATGGATTCATTATTTAATAATATCAAGTCCTTCCATGGTAGGGACATGATGGGCAGCACATCAGAATTCAAGAAATTAAGATTACTCAAAGTGAAATTCATCTCTAAAATATAGTTGATGGATACACCACTAATAGCTATAGAATTTCAATCGACGCATCCCCTGTTGATGGACTCACTCAGTAGTCCGAAACATTCAGTTTATAAAACTCAATAATAGGTCATTCCTCATCTATCTAAAATTTTGCTTACCTGTATGGATTCATTATTTAATAATATCAAGTCCTACCATGGAAAGGACATGATGGACAACGCATCAGAATTCTAGAAATTAAGATTATCCAGAGTGAAAATTATCTCTGAAATATAGCTCATGGATACATCATTAATAGCTATATAATATATATTGATGCATCCCCTAATGATGGACTCACTTGGTAGTCCAAAACGTTGGGTTTCTCAAACTCTATAACAGGTCATTCCTACTCTATCTAAGATTTTCCTCACCTATTGGATTCATTATTTAATAATATCAAGTCCTACCATGGAATGGACATGATGGATAGTGCATCAGAATTTGAGAAATTAAGGTTATTCAGAGCGAAAATGATCTCTGAAATATAGCTCATGGATACATCCTTAATAGCTATAGAATATCTATTGATGCATCCACTGATCATGGACTCACTTGGTAGTCTGAAACGTTGGATTTATAAAACTCTATAACTCGTCATTCATCCTCTATTTAAAATTATCCTCACCTATATGGATTCATTATTTAATAATATCAAGTCCTATGATGGAAGGGACATGATGCACAACACATCATAATTCGAGAAATTAAAACTATCTAGAGTGAAACTGATCTCTGAAATATAGCTCATGGATCCATCACTAATAGCTATAGAATATCTGTTGACGGATCCCCTGATGATGGACTCACTTGGTAGTCTGAAAAATTGGGTCTATAAGAATCTATAATAGGTCATTCCTGCTCTATCTAAAATTTTCTTCACCTGTATGGATTCATTATTTAATAATATCAAGTCCTACATTGGAAGGGACATGATCGATAGCGCATCAGAATTCGAGAAACTAAGATTATCCATAGTGAAACTGATCTCTGAAATATAGCTCATGGATACAACATTAATAGCTATAGAATATCTATTAATGCATCCCATGATGATCGACTCACTTGGTAGTCCAAAGGTTGCGTTTATAAAACTCTATGACAGGTAATTCTTCCTCTATCTAAAATTTTCCTCGCTTGTATGGATTCATTATTTAATAATATCAAGTCCTACCATGGAAGGGACATGATGGATAGAGCATCAGAATTTAAGAAATTAAGATTATCCAGAGCGAAACTGATCTCTGAAATATAGCTCATGGATCCATCATTAATAGCTATAGAATATCTATTGACACATCCCCTGATGATGGCTAACTTGGTAGTCCAAAACGTTGGGTTTATAAAACTCTATAACAGGCCATTCCTCTTCTATCTAAAACTTTCCTCGCCTGCGTGGATTCATTATTTAATAATATCAAGTCCTACCATGGAAGGGACATGATGGACAACGCATCAGAATTCAGGAAATTAAGATTATCCAGAGGGAAACTGATCTCTGAAATATAGCTCATGCATACATCATTAATAGCTATAAAATATATATTGACACATCGAGTGATGATGGACTCACTTGGTAGTCTGAAATATTGGGTTTATAAAACTCTATAATAGGTCATTCCTCCTCTATCTAAACTTTTCCTCACCTGTATGGATTCATTATTTAATAATATCATGTCCTACCATGGAAGGGACATGATGGACAGTGCATCAGAATTCGAGAAATTAAGATTATCCAGAGCGAAACTGATATTTGAATTATAGTTCATGGATACACCATTAATGGCTATAGAATATCTATTGATGCATCCCCTAATGATGGACTCACTTGGTAGTCCAAAACATTAGGTTTATAAAACCCTATAACAGGTCATTCCTCCTCTATCCAAAATTTTCCTCACCTGTATAGATTCATTATTTAATAATATCAAGTACTACCATGGAAGGGACATGATTGATAGTGCATTAAAATTCAAGAAACTAAGATTATCTCGAGTGAAACTAATCTCTGAAATATATCTCATCGATACATCATTAATAGCTATAGAATATCTATTTATGCATCCCCTGATGATGGACTCACTTGGTAGTCCGAAACATTGGGTTTATAAAACTCTATAACAGGCCATTCCTCCTCTATCTGAAATTTTCCTCACCTATATGGATTCATTACTTAATAATATCAAGTCCTACATTGGAAGGTACATGATGGATAGTGCATTAGAATTTGAGAAATTAAGATTATCCAAACTGAAACTAATCTTTGAAATATAGCTCCTGGATACATCATTAATAGCTATAATATATCTATTGACGCATCCCCTAATCATGGACTCACATGGAAGTCCAAAACGTTGGGTTTATAAAAATCTATAACAGGTGATTCCTCATCTATCTAAAGTTTTCCTCACCTGCGTGGATTCATTATTTAATAATATCAAGTCCTACCATGGAAGGGACATGATGGAAAGCACATCAGAATTCGAGAAATTAAGATTATCCAGAGCAAAACTGATCTCTGAAATATAGCTCATGGATACATCATTAATAGCTATAGAATATCTATTGACACATCCCCTAATGTCAGACTCACTTGGTAGTCTGAAACATTGGGTTTATAAAACTATATAATAGGTCATTCCTCCTCTATCTACAACATTATATTTGTCTTAATTGTCTGCAAATTTTCTTGAACAATCGTCATCCTAGCTATGAGTGTGACACTAAAACATTCAATTAAAATAATCGGATCCATTTAGGTTAAAGAGGATTAGCTTATGATCAAAATTTACTGGTCATTAGCCTCGAAGAGTCCCTCTTAAGAATATACTGGGTCACCAGCTCTTTAAAATCTGTTACCTTTGTCACAAAGCTCATAGAGCTAACAAATCTCTCCAGATTATTTAGAGATAAAACCTTCTTGTGATTATTAATTTTGACTTCCTAAGCCCCATCGACCTCCTTCAATGAATCATAACACTTCTACCTACCAAAATTTCCTACATAGCCTAGCCTTCGTTGTTTACTAGAGGACCAATGGAGTTACTAAAAATAATTCACTCGGTCAAACCTATGACACCTTATTGATTCATTTGAACCACTAATCCATCATAACTCAAACCATACATAGTGGTCGAAGGAGAACAATTCCTCCCATAAGGACATGCATGGTAGCTCCCTTGGTAGCTTACATTAAACCAATTAAGGAACCTACATTATCGGGCTATGAAATAAATCCCCAAACACCTAGATATCTTGAATATTGAGGAACCCATAAAGGGGGTTTTTTATGGGGATATTCCTGGATGAGATGATCCTATGTTTGGCAAGGAAAATATGCATTAGGAAACTTCAAATAACATGGCTTATGCTAATGTACTCCATTTGTAGTCATGCATGAAATAAATGGGCAATTTTCTCTTCAAAATGACGTTAACACTCACTCTTAAATTAGGTCGCAAGGAATTACATTTACTATTTGAATCAAAAACTTCCAAAAATTGTGAGAAAAGAAATCAATAGATGGACATAAATTTACGTGGAGTGATGGAAACTCAAGCCACATAGGATAGTTGGTTTGATCCTTATCATCTGTGTCGAACCCAATTATCGATGGTAGTAAATCAATGAAGGAGCCTTTAGTATGCCAAGTGTTGTACTAGAGGACATGTCAAGCTGTAAAATTTAGTTTTGAATAGAAGAAAAACATATTTATAGCCCGAACCCCAAAATGGATTTTGAAAAAAACCCTTCTCTCCTAGCCCAATAGATGCCATCTATTGAAAGTTGTCTCATGCAATATGTAACAAAGAAAATATAAAATCACCCCATGGTGTTCAATATTTATCCGCTTCTATATATTCCTTATCGCTCATGAAAAACAAGTTGAAATTAGTAGCATCCCCATTGGCTCATGCGATAGCGATATCCAATTTATAAGTTGCAAGAAAAATAAGTTTATTTAATAGAAGTGCCTCATGATTCTCAATTAACAATATCCCATGAATCATATAATTTTTCAACTCGGCATTAACAATTTCAATAATTGAGTCGGTCAACACCAAGGATGGTTCTTTTTGATAACTTCATTTATCAAATATTATATGTGAGTGAGTCAATTGACTAAACTACATCTAGATCAAGCTTAACTATAGAAAATCCTTATTAATTTTTCTAAGAAAAAGGAAACAAGTCTTCACTTAGAGTAATAAATTGAACCTTGACAACACCAAGCCCCTATTGAGAAGAAATGACCACACTATAAAAGCCTCTAAAGTGTAACGATAAAGAGAAAAAACACCCTAAAATATCGAAGGTATGGCTCTCTTATTGAATATTCCCAACGTGACCAACCATGATCAATTTTGAGGAAGGAAAGGGAAGAGAATGAAAACCTTTAGGCACAATCCCATTGTGAAAATATTATATCATTAATATTTTTTTTTGTAAATCAACATTCTATTCATTCATCCTAAAATAAGGACATCACTAGAAAAATTGTTGGGTTGTGTTATATTCTTTCCACATAGTTAACAGGGGGTTTGAGGGGTACACGTAACCCCAATTTATGGGGTCCGGGGCAGCGCCCCGGAAAATTTTGGTTTTGGACCCTATGTTAGGTTGGGTGGACACACCTATGGTTTTGTGCATGATTTTCGCACATTTTTTTTGGACGCAATGGTTTTCGGTCCATGGTATTGGATGCTTCGGCATGTATAAATATGTATTGTAACATTGAAAGGAACAT
>APFE030503086.1:0-33056 GCA_000404065.3 Pinus taeda | reverse complement strand
GTATAAATATGTATTGTAACATTGAAAGGAACATAATGAAAAATCAAGCTGGTAGTCCCGGTTTTGGGATACAGTGGGTAATCTCTGTGTATACGTGTTTTATGTGTTATGCTCTCGCATTTTTATTTTTCTTGTAATTTAGAATTCGTATGCAGGTAATTTTTGTACGGGGTTAAAACCTACAAAAATGCCGGTAGTCTCACCTCAATCTGGTTTGTTGACTATCACGAGCAGCATATGATAGAGAAACATAAAGGAAACTAAGGACATCATCCACGACCTAAGAGGCTAGAAGCACTAGAAACCACATAAAACTAGGAGAACACTTATAACCATGCCAGTCTATGATGTAATTGAAGCGAGGTTGTTCGAGGTTGTTTCGGGAGGAGGCGGAGGGAAGAAAGAGAATTGGACATGTTATTCAAAGTGACCCATCCAGGACTCTAGCATCTCCATCTTCACCTTAATAAAATTATGTCTACACTAGAACACCACAACTCATTCTCAAACATGGCACTAAAAGTAGTGCATTTTGTTTAGAGTAGTTATTTGTTCTACATGTTCTTCCCACTAGATCGAATCTTCCATTTCTGGCCTCTACAAAATTGATTAAATCATATACATGCAATTCTCTAAACAACATTGATGAACATCCCTTGGACCTTGCACCACACACCTTGCATTCCCTCATCAACTCATGCAACCACATCTCTTAAGCCCACCGAATTGTTGAGGCTTCAGAGTGCGTCGCCCACGATCGACCACCGAGCCACCTCGATGCCGACTACCGTAGACTATAGATGTCAGCCTCCTCAAGAAATTGGTTTCCTTGTCACCCTAGCTAGTGCTAATTTTTTCACCTCCCATAACCATCATCTGTAATTGAGGCCCCTGACCCCCTTGTTGAACTGAGTTGGGCTTTGCTAGGGCGGAGGACCATCCTAGATAAGGAAATTGACGAATTCTTCTAAATCCAGAGCTGCTCTTAGGAGGCCTAGAAAAGAAACTGATGTCGGTGTAGGCTGCAACGACTACACTCCAAGTTTTCCCTTCCCTTGTTGATGAGGACCCACACAACTAGACCCACTGAAAGCATCCAACATGATGGAATTGAGCACGCTCTCCACCACCCTAGTTTTGACACTCAATAATAGCAAGCCAACCTACCCAGACGCATTTCCACCACAACCCTTGATGGAGAGACCGTTGAAGTTTATAAAATCCTAGAGGGAGATGCGCAGGGGTGAAACCAATTTGCATGCAAGCACAAAGAAGAGTCCTCCTGCATGCACCAAAACAACTTTATAAGCTCAAACTCTCGAGCGCTACTGAGGCGAAATCGTTGCATATTTCGGGAGTAAAATGCAATGATCGAATCGTAACACTTCACACGGGTTTTATTTTAAAAACTCATCACGAGTTTGGGTGGAACATTGCGACACCTTGCTAAATAGTTGCAACGAATGTTGCCAATTTGTGTTGTCTAATAGTGCCAAATCTGTTAGGAACAAAAATATGTGTTGGAAAGCTTTCCACCATCAAAGGATCCTCGATTGTTGTTTGTAGAAATTGGTGGCTACATGCGTGACCGTGAGGGAGTGCTGTTAACCTGAGAAGGAGATTGTATGGTCTGGAAAGTTTGCTGTGCGAAAAAGATGCATATTTTTTTTCTTCGTTTGTTGCATCTTTAGTCGTGGTAGAGGCCGGAGATCTGAGGAGCGCTTTGTCGAGGAGGAACTCTATCTGTGCCAAATACTAAATTTGTGTGGTTGCATGAGAAGCTAGTGAGGACTACCATGGAGGCCTCGTGGAGGAGTATATCGCCAATGGATTGGCATGGATCACTGAAATAACCTGTTGTTGACTGCGAGGAGGAGGCCGAGGAGGCCGTATTCTATTCTTTGTTGCAGGTTCATCGACAATAGTGTAGAATGATTGTTGCGTAAATCTGATTGAGGCTATATTGCATTGAATGATATAGTTAAGTGGTGAATGCCATTTGTAATGGCCATCGCCTTGTCTGCAAAAACATTGTAAACATTCACCGTCCCCGCATGGAAAAGTGTGAGCTGGGAAAACTTCTCGGTATTGTTTGTTGGATCACTACCAGATTGTAGCCGGAACTATTAGTCAATGTGGAAGAAACCAAGAGGAAGGAGCTTGAGATCGCACGAAATCGTCAATTTGGCTTGGATTGAATCCAGAACCATGGATATCTGCTGCCCGGATCGCTATGTGGAATGCGAACGTAAGAGCTATGGACTACTGAGTGTTGTCCAAGCGCGTTTTGTCGTATGTGGTGGGCTGAGAGCCTTGGAAAAGGCTGAAGCATTTTTCTCTCCATTCTGTGTGGATTGGCACGCATTGTGGATCGGAGGAGCTAGTGCCTACGTGGATAGCACGATCATAGCTGCAAAGTGTTGCTCAGCAAATGTGAAGATTGGAAGTCGCCGATGTTTGGGAGACTCCGAAGAGTTCAGGTCAACCGCGGATCTATGGGTCCAATTGAATGTTGTATCGACTGCATGTGTCGCATTGACTTGTGAGCCTACATGTCTGCTTTGGAGATCTGCAAATATTGGTTAAATTTGTTTTCTTTGGATTCTAGTGCACCATATTTTGGCTACCAAAACCTGTTGGCAATCATTTTCTTTCCACAAGTGTTGGTGGAGAATTTGATTGTGGTGGATCAGTTTCCAGATCTGAAATTGATATGGGAGAAAATGGGTCTTCAAAATAAACTGAAAGAGTCTCATAGAAAACTGAGAAAGCATCAAAGGAGAAATGAAAAATATTGTTTTCTAAATTTAGTGATGTGTTTCAGGTTGATAGTGATGGACCAGTAGCTGATTAAGATGCAAACTTGGAATTTGGTGAGATTATTAAATGGTTAATGCTAGATTTACCATCTTTTTCATGTATGAATTATGAAATATGGGCAAATGAATGAAAACAGTATTATGGAAGGTAAATTTACTTGATTATGTTGAAGATGTTATTAATGATAGTGGAGATGCATGAACATTAAGTCTTATAACATCTGCATTAGATGACAACATCATATTCAGCATAATATATGAATATGGAAAGATTCTTAGTACAAAATTCTTAAGGGATATTTTAGAAATGAAATACTGTTTGAATGAGGGCAATGATGTTGAAGATATTGCTCTTGAAAATGATCCCATATTTGATTGTGAAATTGAAGATACAATGATGGGTGATGAATGTGTGCCTATAACTGAAACTTGTGATGATGAAAACACATCCATTGTTGTAGAGCCTGAAAATTTTCTAGATGCAGAAATCAAGTTTGATGAGACTTATATACCTCATGATGAGTGGACCAATTTTAAAACTGAAAAACATCTTATTGATGAATTACTGTTTGGTGAGAAGGAAGGCATATATTCTTATACAGATCAAATGCAGAACATGCTTGCAGCAACGGAACTAAGTGAAGAGGCTAAAGGCATAACTATGTCAACAGAGAGAGATGGAGTAAGGAGAGATGAACAAATGAAATCTCTCCTGAAGGAGCAGGAAGATAAAAGTAAATGTCGTCCTCTGTATAAATCTAACATTGTTTTTTGTGTATATATTAGGAAACCGGAATCTGTAATTGAAGAATCCCATGAACCTGCAACATCAAATGCAAATAATGTTAGTATAGACTCAAAGAGGAGGATAAGAGTTCATGTGTTTCACTAGAGGGGGATAAAACATAAAAAGGAGGTGAAGCTCCATTATTTTCTTATGGAAAAGATAGTGAAAATGACGCTTCATCCACAGAGGAACAAGCATGGAATGTCAAGCAAGAAGACGAAAATGAAAACTATGTTACTAAGTTTTTCATGTTTTAATTGTAAGCCTAGCTGAGACTAGAACAACAGACGTATATTATTGTTCAGTACCCTTTCTCCATTGAGGGGAAGTGTTGGAAATAATGGAGAAAGCTAAACTTAGATTATTGTTTTGATGATGATAGGATGAGACTATAATCTTAGACCTCAGATCCTAATATCTAGGGAGTAGTTGAAACCATCCCACTAGTGTGAAAGCCTATATATTTGAGGCTCATCTGACTCAATTTAATAGTGCTTGTATAAGTGTTTGTACACTGTCCAAATATCTCACCTAGAGAGACAATTAATATATAGTTTATATATTCACTCTTTAATACCATCTCTTCATCATCTCTAAAAGGGTTTTATGGTTCTTTGGTTGATATTGGTTATTGTAATTATATTGTGCGTGGGCTTTACCTTTTTCTTTCAGGAGGGGAGGTAAAGATTGAGGTATAAGAAGATCGCGTTTTGAAGATGAGCAATGAACGCAAAATAATGACAAGTGGGACGAAATTGAGCAGCGAAATCATTATAATGGTATATTTCTAACTAACTGAAAGTAATTAATTTGATTCCTAGTTTGAGTTCTTAGGTGTTATATTAGGTGAGTAAATTTCTATTTGTGATTTGTTATAGTGAAATTTAACATTATTGTCAATATATGTATTGGAAAAGCCCATTATTACTTGATATGTGCATAGGGAACACTAATGCGGATGTGAAATTTGGTATGCCAAACATATAATTCATTTTTATTAGTTTAACTTGTAAAAGTGTCTTCAGCATGAACACGTTTATGACCTATTTGGCTCGGTCGATAGGAGGGAGGTAACGGATATTACCGGTTAGTTAGGGTAGAGGTACTTGATTTACCGTAACAATAATGAACGACGATAACGGTCTCCATTTTAAATTTGTTTAAAAACAAAGGCCTATTTCAAATTAGGAGAATTGACAATGATTTCGGGTATTTTGGGAAATTTATTTAACATGAATGGGTTGCTATGGGTTGCTAGGGGTTAGTTGAGTAATGAATACATTTAATTAAATTTATCTAACATGAATGGTTTGCTAGGGGTTGGTTGAGTAATGAGTACATTTAATATATAGAGATTATGGTAATGATTATTTTATATTAAATAAATTAGTTTAAATTCATTTTATTTTTGGATTTTCAAATTTCTGGTAAAAAAAATAAAGATGTAGAGTAGAGTATTTTTTTTAATATTAGCAATAGTTAAATAGATTATATAAAAAACAATAATAATTAATACCTAGAGTGAAACTCAACTACAATTAACTTGAATTGATTATAACACCTAGATTGACACCCATTGGAATTAGTTTTTCCAACAATCTACTGAAGTGTAAATATTTTATGCTCAACAACAAAACCATTGATAAATCTTCTCAACCATTAATAAATTTAAAGTTAAAACAAATATAAATACCATTGATAAATCTTCTAATTACGCATACCAGGCGAACCTAGTACTCCATGTCTTTGTCGGAAAGAATTACCGCTTGTCAACTCACCGAACACCGCCTCACCGGAACCGCTATGACCTGCTTAGGTTTAAAAGGGCGCCACTGCCATGACCTTTCAACTTTGAATGGACATCACCGCCATAACTCTCTTTTCAACTTTGAATGGACATCACCGCCATAACTCTCTCGAATTGAAGGGGAAATAACTTACTCAATTTTGTATAAATGTAGACGAGGCATAGAATCAAGTTGTCGAGTCTGGATGAACAGTCCAAGTAGTTGTATGCAGTTGTAGTTGCTGCTTTGTTGTTTCAATGTTACGAGCAGCTTTTTCTTAGCATACGAAGCTGCATGTTTAAATTATGTATGTCATGTTGTACTCTGAGCAATCTAACATCTGGTAGTAGAGCCAACTAGTGAGCCGAAGAGAATTTATTCTGTGATGCTCCATTGTTATGCGTAGTCGAATAGAGTTACACAGTTGTTTGTCGAATAAAGCCTGGTATAGTGTGTAGCCAACGACATTGGGAGAATTCGTAAATTTATTTGTGAGTATCCGTTCAATGTGTCAGAAGGAGTTACCCAAGTTGATTGTACTGTCATCATCCCCTTGTGCTCGGACAAAGTCTGCGAGAGAAAAGGTTGTGAACTGGCCCTTGTATATTGCATTCTCTTCTAGGCACCCAATGGCCAGAACCGTCATCAGATAACCACTACGTATAAAAGAATAAAGAATTATAATTTTAGTTTAGAAAGGATTATTTTTGGAGATTAATGTGATTTACCATTCATGTCTGCATTTGAAACTTTATGGAGTGTGTCCAAGTATAGAGCTTGGACACGTCAAGACTGTAGCCTCCCCTGGAGCATAGAATTCAAGTCTTGAGCTAACCGTGGTGATTAGTAAGTCTGTGCCATGGAACTATGGCACACATTAAGGTATGGAGCGTTATCATTATTTTTGTCAGAGTACGAAGGATGCCACGTATGAGCCCGAATAGTTGTAAATGCGCAGTCAGTGTATACCGCTGCTTTCAAGTCTGGGTCAGCCACCACCTATGAGCGCTCGAAATAAAGCACATGCTAAACATCACTATGTATTGATGCCTGGAATTATAGAAGCTCCTTATGAGGTGCTACCTTTGTGGTGATTTTCTTTGATGTGATAAAAAAATTCTCAGCTATATTTTGTGAATCCTTTGGCCATTCGATTGCTGTTGAAAGAGTAGAAGAAGAGCTAGAGTAGTAGAAATAGGAGTTGAGCGTATTAGAATTGTTCTTCACTGCCATTGTTGAAAGTGAACATAGAACAACTCAATATTTACGCAACTGCCATCTAAAAGTAAAGAGCCGCCTCTACTCTGTCATAGTGGAAGTAATCGTCCTATAACTGTAGTGATTTTGTAAAATTCTCTTTGAGCATCCGTCGTTGTGTTAGGTTGAAGAGAGTTGTGCAAAGTGCATCTGGGCAAAGTTGTGGTGTTGTTGAGAGGGTCTTGAGCCTTTAGAGCTACGACCGTATCAGAAAGGATTGTTGAGGCTTATTCTCTGCCACTTTAAACTGAGCATGCAAGTGTAACTTGTACGAGGTTAGTGTTGAAGTGCACAAACTGTTATAGAGGAGCGATTATTGTATATGGTCAAAATTGAGGACCTATGAGTTGTCTAGTGAATTCTTTATGTTTCTATGGAGGTTTGAGTCTGTTTGGAAATGGAAGTAACGACGAAGTAAAGAGAGTTGAACCTGTAGTATTCCACCCATTTGTGAAGCAATCATCATCAAATTTTTGCCACGAAATAGCGGAGGTGTATGTACCATTGAGTGCAAAAAATTCCGTGTGGACCAGTCAACATCTACATAAAATGTGAAAAGAATTGAAAAGAAGGAGATGTAGCTCACAGGTGTGGCCTGCACCTGGTGACTACACTCAAAACACAGAGAGATCACTCTCGTACACTCTATTACTCATCAATGAAAGATTACATCATTAAATACAACTTTAGGAATCATGAAGTTGCAACCAAACTCCTAAACTCTAGGAACAAATCCTAAACTAAGGAGATACGTTACAACTATGTAACCATTTCACCATTAATACAAAATAATATTAATTATTTTTAACTCCCCCCGTTAATGGAGAAAGGGTTGTCATGGACTCCTAACATCCCTCTAAACAATTCAAACTTCACACGTGCAAGAGGCTTTGTAAAAATATCAGCCAAATTGTCACAAGGTTTACAATATTCTACAATAATTTCCTTTGACTGTAGTTTCTCTCTGATAAAATGGAGCTGAGTGTCGATATGTTTGATGTTTTTATGAAACACTCGATTGTGTTCCAATTTAATGGTGCTCTGGTTGTCGATTTTGATGGAGGTGGAATTCTTCTGTTGTTTTACTGCATCATTGAGAAGCCTTCTCAACCAAATCACTTCACATGTCGATGCACACAATGCTCGATACTCAGCTTCACACGAAGACAAGGCTACAGTACTCTGCTTTTTGTTGCTCCATGCTCTGACCCCATATCCTGTGCTGAATGCGTAACCTGTGATGGACCTTCTATCATCCAAGTTACCGGCCCAGACTGAATCTAAAAAACGTGCTAGAATAACATCAGATGCATTAGTGTATAAAATTCCATAGTTAACAGTACCACAAAGATACCTCAACATGCTTTTTGCTCTACCCAGTGACTTTCAAGCGGTTTTGACATGAATTGGCTCAACACACTAACAAAGTATGCCAAGTCAAGTCTGATTGTTGTGAGATATATCAAGTTGCCAACCAGCTGTCTGTACATTGTACCATCAACCTCTTTAGTGCCATCTTCAGTGCACAACTTTAGATTCTGCTGCAAGGGTGTCGCTGCTGATCTACACTGATCCATACCAAATTTTTTCTAACATATTTCTGGCATATTTTCCTTGGGTAAGAAAAGTTTTCCCAGTATCTCTGCATACTTCTAATCCAAGACAGTAATGAAGGTTTCTGAGATCTTTCATCTCAAAAACTTGTGCCATAAGCCTTTTGATTCCTCTGATTAAATCATCTGCATCTTCTGTTACAATCATGTCATCTACATACAAAGAAATCAAAATAATATGCCCCTGATTATTATACCTGGTATACAAATTTGGGTCATTTAAACTTCTACGAAAGCCATACTCTAAAAAGAAATAATCAACCTTTTCGTACCAAGACCTGGGTGTTTGTTTTAAACAATATAAAGCCTTTTTCAATCTAAAAACAATGTGTTCATGCCCCTACTTTACAAACCCTTCTGGCTGTACTAAGTGAATTTCCTCTTTTAAATCACCGTTTAAAAATGTAGATTTAACATCAAGCTGGTGTAGCTCCCAATTACATTTAGTAGATAAAGCAATAAGCATTCTGATTGTATTTAACTTTATATAGGTGCAAAAGTATCATCAAAATCTATACCTTCCTGCTATGAATATCCTTTTGCAACCAGCCTAACTTTTAGTTTCTCTATACGTCGATTTGCATTCATTTTTGGTTTAAACAGCCATCTACATCCTATGGGTGTTTTATTCTTAAGCAGCTCAACTAAATCCCAAGTGTCATTTCTAAGAATTAATTCTATCTCTTCATTCATTGCAACCCTCCTCTCCTTAAATTGACTAGCTTCTTTGTAATTAGTGGGCTCTACAATGTTCAAAACATTTGACATCAAAGCATAGTCTCTCAATTTTAATGGTTTTTGAGTCTTCCTACCTGATCTCCTACCAAGATAAAATGTGAACAAAATTGAAAAGAAGGAGATGTAGCTCACAGGTGTGGCCTGCACCTAGAGACTATAGTGAAAACACAGAGATCAGTCTCGTACACTCTATTACTCATCAATGAAAGATTACATCATTAAATGCAACTTTAGGAATCAGGAATTTGCAACTAAACTCCTAAACTCTAGGAACAAATCCTAAACTAAGGAGATACGTTACAACTATGTAACCATTTCTCCATTAATACAAAATAATATTAATTATTTTCAACTCATCTAAGCAGTTAGCAAGGTGTGAATTTACTCTGGTCTTATTTATAAATTTCAACTTTTGAATTCTTGAAGCAAAAGTGGATAGAAATCCTCAGTCAAGAGTCACCGAGGAAAAGGCTAGTGATGATGAGAGAAAAAGAAAAATATCTCATTTTACAACTACTTTTACATTTAGTGAAGATTGTAAAATATAAGGAGGTAATTAAGTAAATGGGAAAATCCAAGAGGTTGAGATATTAAAAGCAATTGTTAGAGTTGTTAGAGGTCTATTGGGAAGTTTGGAAGGGAAAAGGTAGAAAAATGTCTTTGCATTGAAATGCATACAGGAATGTATAGATGACAACATTATTTCCCTCATCGCACATGCAAAGACAACAAAGGAATCTTGGGATAACCTTGAAAGGACATTTGGTGTAAGGGCGAGTAATCAAGTCGAAGATACTAGTATTGTACTATGCATTATAGAAGTGCTTGAAGTTGAAAAAGAAGATGGATTTGCAGCAATAGATCTACAAAGAGATGAAGAGTTTGGTGATTCTCACTTGAAAGTGGATCACAATGTTGATGAGGTATTATGAATAACAATTCACTTGTGATGAGTGGTTGCAAATGATGCAACATAAACATGTTAATGATATGTTGTTATTTGGTGAGATAAGTCCACTAGTGTGTGGAAACCAAGTGGAAGAAAACCCATTTCAGAGGTGGAGAAACGATATTATGAGGCATCAATAAAGTCGAAGATGGAAGAAGAGGAGAAAACTCTCATTCAAAAGAAGAATGAACAAAACCCACATAGATTTGAAGATGTTTTTCATATAAACTAAACATTCATACAACAAAACGTAAATAACAATTAAAGTTCCTTGAAGCATGGCTTGAAACAACATATGTTGATAATGTTTGCATAGAAGTTGCAACAATGAATATTGAAGACAATATGGACGATGTTGAAAACTAAAATGTCACTGAAATTTTCTTGTATTGGAGTTCCGAAGAAATAAAATTCTATTATGAAGTTATGTTTCAGCAAATTGATAATCAAAAAAATGATTATAAAGAATAAACTATAGAATATGACATGTGGCAACAATCCATATACAAGCACATTTTTTAAGACATATAAGACATCCATAAACAAACCTGAAATGATTTTCTATATTCTTATGATAAACAAAGATATCACAATGGAAGGGTTGCAACATCAAATCAAGAAACTAAAATTTGGAACCTAAAACAAAAATGAATAGATAAAACAATTCAAAGGATACATAATCTGGAAGAAAAGGAAAAACAAATCTAGTTAAAAAGCTAATGTCAACTTTTTTACCAACATGCATGTTTAAATTATATTAAGTCATAATTATGTTTCCATTCGTAATTAAGAAAAAGTGTTGAAAATAATGCTCTCTTGTCAACTCACCGAACACGGCCTCACCCAATGTGGCCTCGCCGCCACCACCATGACAGGTTCAAAAGTACACCACTGCCATAGCCTTTCTCTTAATGGGCATCACCGCCATAACCCTTTCGAATTGAAGGGGAAATAGCCGACTCAATTTTGTATAAATGTAAATGACACATAGAAGCCAGACGTAGAGTCCATACGCACGGTCAGAGTAGTTGTACGCAATTGTAGCTGTTGTTTTGTTGTTTCAATATTACGAGTAGTTCTTTGTTACCATCTGAAAATGCATGTTTGAATTATGTACGCCTTATTTTACTTTCATCCATGTCACAGTCTTTGCTTATAATATGAGTCTTCGTTTATAAATTGTATTATGCATTTTTTTCATAGTTCTGATCTTGGTATTATGCATCTTTTTATAGGTTTGATCTTCTTATTTCAAGATATGGCTTTTCTAATGTATAGTTTTAGATTTTTGAGACATATGCTATTCTTCGATTAAATGTACATTTTGCCTCTTTTATATTTTTTATATAAATACAATTATGTTTTTGCCGTCCTAAAAGAAAATTGTAAATTATATTATACATTTAGTACACTCTTTGTAATATTTTAAATTTGATAATGAAACAATTGTGTTAATTAAATTATATTAAATTTGGTAACGAAGGAATATAAAATAGAATTATGTCCTTGTTTATTTTAATCTGCTCTAAGCAATGACACTTTGGATTGTGTGCACCGTTATTCTCTCTATTTCGATTTTGTGCACTTCTGTTATTTTTCGTCATGTTCTTCGTCCGCTGGAGATTCGATGCCCTACTATTTTATTATTGCCATTTCTTCAAACACACTTCATTTCGGAAGTTGTCAACTGAGTTTAGACGCTTCGATAAGGAATCAATCATTGATGTGACGAGCGGACAGTTGATGCAATGGAAGCAATGATTCGGAAACCCTAACGAATTCGTCATCGATGTCACCGGCGGACGGTTGATGCAAAAGAATTAATGATGAGAAAACCATAACGAATCCGTGACATCAATGTAACATCAATGTAACCAGCTGACGTTGATGCAAAAGAATTAATGATAAGGAAACGATAACGAACCCGTCATTGTTGTCACCAGGACGGTTGATGCAAAATAATTAATAATAAGGAAGTCATGCCGACCTTACATTGGATTCGATTTGTGCGTATTAAAATATTTGCATCCAAAGAAAATTGCACAAACTCCTCCTATGGTGGTGGGAGGCATTCAAAACCCCTTGTACTTATATATATATATATATAATATATATTATATATTTAATTTATTATTAATAAAATAATTATTATTAATGAAATGTAAATTGATTCATCAAGGGAGAATTATTATCTACTTTATTTTAATAAGCTTTTATATTAATTCTCACTAAACTATATATATATATATATATTTTATAGAGTAATTTTCACAAATAGATTCCTTCCAATTCCATAACAGAAATGCACTTGCCAAGACCAACTTATCACATGAGACTGACAACTGTCCTTTACTTACCCTCCAATCTAATGTTTAGCCTAGTCTAAAGAGGTTTCAAAATTACCTAGAAAAATAATTGAAATTTAGATATGATTTAGTTAAAATATGGAGAAATTATTTAGAAATCTCATTTATATTGGTTACATTTCAAGATTTTAGGTGTTTAAGGTAACCAAGGTAACCATTTCAAGATTTTAGGAGTTTAAGGTTTAGACAATGCTAAATGCATTTACCCTATATTATTAAACCTTTTGGAGAAAAAAAAAAAACATAGAAAAATTTGATACTCGGTAGATGCCTTGATGTTTTACTGCTGGGCATCACTTTCATAGTGGCAAATAACCAAAGTTGTTATGCTAAACTTACTAATAAAAAACCGATAGTGCCAACTAGATTCACATACATTAATCAAATATCATATTAGATATTGACGAGTATTCTCTCAAGATAACAAAACTATCTTGGACATACAATTTGCTAGTTGAGAGAATATCTAAACCACACACCAAACTAAGGAGACCACTCCTATAGAATAGGAACATACTCTTTACATAGAAAGTCACGACTGAGACAAGTGGAATTACATTTTCCAACACTCCTCCTTAATGACTACTTGTCTCGATATTAATTTGCAAGGTCAACATCTGGTCAAGTCTCGTAATTACACCTTGTACCTTGTTCATGCAATTGTCGATGTCCATATAAAAGAATAACCATATACCAAAATGCACGGGTTCCTAACCGCTGCAACTACAAGTCTACTAGGAAGTCCTTCACATACATGGTTCACCCAACCTTTCGATGAACTCCCTCCAGCTATATAATTTCACCTCATGGAGTCTAAAACCAATTTGGCCCACACAAGTGTATGCATCCTGCATGACACACTCTTCGATAGTGTTAAAACTCTCTTACATAGGAAACACATAACAAAGGGTATGGATGCCTCTCTATGTCTTACAACAAGTACATAAAAAATTTCAAAACCACAACCTAACCATCACAAAAGACTATATGACATGTATATTTGTTCTAATTACAATATGTGACTCATACTACCTTATCCGTGTGTTCCAAAAACTCACACTAATTCACACAAACTAGATTGTCCATCATCCTCCAATCTCTGATGCTTCCATTTTCAGTATCATGTCTTCTCCAATCTCTGATGTTGCTTTTCAATATCATGTCTTCATTATATCTGATAATCAATAATTCCTGTAAATTTGTGTATTGTTGGAATGGCTAGTTCCAATACACACTCATAATTGTAACAATAGTTGGTCAAACCATTATCACTTTAATGACAACCCAAAATACCATGACATTAATACACAAAACAATGAAATACCATACCATGACATGACATATTAATACACACAACAATGCTTTTTTAACTTGCAAAATCCAGCTAATTGTTGGCATGAATGGTTTTTCACCGAACAATCTTGTAGCTGTGTGGTTTCCACCCACCAATGCCCCCATTCTTATTTTAGAGATCTGCAACCAGAGATGATCTTGCAATCTCAAAGAAGCCATGGTTTCTCATGTTCTCATTTCCTCATTTAAACTACTCAACCAGAACAATAAAAATTTTGGCGTGAATCAAGAATAGACAAGCAAATTTTATGCATAAACAAAAGCTTCTTTTGTGTTATGACAACTCTAAAGAATGCTATTATAGTACCGGGTATTACCAAAATTAACCAGGCTGAAATTCCATTCGCCCTCCAGGAATTGATTGCCTCAAATGACCCAATTTCACAGCATGAACAACATATGTGTTGGTATGAAGTAGAGAACATTGATCTCTAGTACTTTATCATAACAGTCCACAATAAGACAAGGGATCAATCAAAAAAATCGAGTACCCAACCTTAGCTAGAGGACTATGTCCCCTCTTCCTCATTCAATTCCTCGATCTCCTCTGCCTCATCCCAGTTTGACAGTGATTTCGCGTTGATACAACACTTCAACGTAGGGTTAATGGGCTCCAGAATCGACTCTCCTCACCATACCAATCTTTAATGCTAGTAAGAAAAAATTGATGCCACTGTGCCCAACTAATCACTGCACATATCCACCAAATGGCTAAAAAAAACATAAGAGGATGTGTTGACTCCCATGGAAATCAACATTCATAGGGCCAGTGATTGACCTAGATATGCCACTCTCCTTTGGTCAATGCCCTGCCTCCTTAGAGTCATGCCTTCATAGGTTTTGTGTGACCACCAAGACTCGGCCTTCCACACAAAGGCACTGCCACCAAGCTTCCACTACGATGGGATCTCATCACTCACATGTCTCCACGCAGACTCATAGATGTTCTGCTCCTTCATTATGGGAAGACTCACCATTGCTTGATCGCCCTCTGATCATCCACAGACCCAACAATAGATCGAATGTTGATGTTGCAGCCATGTCGTGCCTCCTCTGATCAAGGTCATGCCACTCCAATCTGATCCACGAGCAGATACGGCCTCAACTACTACACACTATCAATCCACGTTGGATCGCCACCCTTCCATTGCAGTTCACCACTAGCTTTAGTATAGCTCACGGAAGGTAGATCGCTCAACAACATCTGATCCGCAACCACTACCATAGCAACCTCACTAGCACATAACACAGATTAGCTCTCACTTAACAACCTCCTCTACGCCATCGCTCAGCCTTTTCTCCTCCGCTGCCACATTCCATTCTCTTCCAGGATACATGCACAAATTTAATAAAAAAGGTATCTCACATAGTCCTTGCAGCTACAACAATAACCCTTGATGCGTCCTCCACTGCTTGTTGTTCACAATATCGTTGTCTGAATTGGTTGCACTACCCATTTCATTTCAATCGTCCAACACTGCTTCTCCAAACAATTTTGCACAACAACACAAACCAAATGTCACCAGACAGGTACAACAATGTCAGGTTGTGAGATCAATCAAAGCCTCATTGTCAATCTGTCATGATATGCATTCTCACAATGATCACAATCTGCATTGTCACCATTAGATGCCTTGTAACCAGGTAAAATGATTGTCAAGATCATTGGGCTCTTCTCTGATGCAACACTGCCACTCTTCTCATGGTCTTTCCATGATTGATCCTGAAATAGTTTCGGGATTTCCCTGAGATTCAAGAATCTCACAACCAGGATTTCTAAGTCCCACATTGTAGCTCCATGCCAAACTTAATTCACACGCCCAAGTTGTTCAGTGGTCAAAAGTAAGTTCAATAGATGATAGACAAGTATTACCACAAGCACATTACACAATACTAATTTTATTTCCTTCAATCAAGGATGGGCCAAGCTTCCTCATCCCAGGATGAGCCAAGCTCACAAGGGGTGAGACCCTTAGGGCTCTGGTACAATGTTAAGTTTCCATGAGGAAATCTATTTTTCATTAATCAAATATAAAAAATATATTTCCTCATGGAAATTTAATATGGTATTAGAGCCTTGAAGGCCTCGCCCTTTATGAGCTTGGCCCATCCTGTGATGAGGAAGCTTGGCCCATCTTGGGTTGAGGAAGCTTTGCTTGTCCTGGGTTGAGGGAAATAAAATTAGTATTGTGTAATGTGTTTGTGGTAATACTTGTCTATCATCTATTGAACTTACTTTTGACCACCGAAAAACTTGGGCATTTGGATTAAGTTTGGCACGGAGCTACAATGTGGGACTCAAAAATCATGGCTATGTGGTTCTTGAATCTCAGGGAAATCGTAAAACTCTTTTAGGATCAATCATGGTGAGACCAGGAGAAGCGTAGTAGTGTTGCGTCAAACAAGAGCCCGACAATCATGATAGCCATTTACCTGGTTCGAAGGCTTCTGATGGTGATAATGAAGATTGTGATCAGAGCCCTAACGGCCCTGGCCCCTTATCAGCTAGGTCCATTCTGGGCTGAGGAAGCTTGGTCCATCTTAAGTGGAGGGGAAATAAAAAGTTTGATGATTGTTTTGTTTTTTTTCCTTTGCTTGTTTTCCATCCTTTGTTGTTGTTGCGTGGCTACGGATAGAAGTGCATTTGTTGAGGCTCGTTGATACAAGTGATTTGTGTTAGCACTGTGAGGAGTGTGGTTGGTACAGGCAAAATTACCAGTGATGTGCTGACTTGTGGATCTGTGTAAGCCTGCTACATAGCGAAAACAATTTTTGTGCCTTTACGTGCATTGTCTATGCCTGTTGAACATCAATTGGCCATTGACAAGTAACGTGGCATCGTTTGTGGGATTTGTTTTGTGAACCTGTGGCCTGAAGGATTGATCGGCTATGGAAATCCATAGAGGTTGATATGCTACTATTAATGAAGATAGATTTGGGTTGGATCTTTTGTGGTGTGGATTAGAGGGTAGCCAATGGTGCTAGTGTACATGCGTGAAGCATGGTGATTGGGCCGATGGAGTGGTGTGGAGACCCAGCGGAAGTGGAGTCTAGTTCGGGCAGAAGGTTCTATGTTCTATTAAGTGAGAAGTTGTTGAGATTGCGTGCTACATGCATGAAGGTAATGAGTTGCATGTTGTTGTGGAGGCTGAGCGGAAGAGTGTTCCAGCGTTGTTGATGTTCGTGGTGAGAGCTAGTTATGATTGTTGTGGATCGGTGTGGAGGCCGAAAATGAAAGTTAGAGTCATGAAGCGCTGGAATCAGAGAGTTGTGTCACTCCAGGGGTGTGTTGCGTAGTGCTGGGTAGAGAAGCACACATGACCAACAGGGTCAATGCAACCATAAAGAAAAAATTGATGCACCCAAAGTAAAATCATGATTTAGGTGCTTGAAATTGTTGGTGAGAGTTTCATGAGTGCGGCGTCTACCCTCTCATGGAGCCCTACATGTACTAGGCTCTGTTCACGGTTGTGTGGAGGCTCTGGAAAAAAGATGTCAAGAGACATTGTGTTGAAGCTCTTGATAGATGCATCCACGCTGCAAGAAACAGCAGATCGGTCGATCGTAGTAGTGGAGCTGGTGGACTACAGATTTCGGGCTAAGTGGATCGCTCGAGTATTGGTGGGATCTGTTGCTAGAATGGATCAAAGACTACATATGGTGGTTGAGCAACAAAGATTACCCAATAATTTGTGATTGTTTTAAATACTATTTGTGTTTGTATTTGGGGAGCTTTGGTGACAGCTCGTGAGGCAGTAGGTTTCCGCTTGTGTTGAAAAGGTGTAGACATATTCTACGCATACTTATTGTTTTGTAAAAGTCTGCATTAGAAAACAGTGGAGTTGAACCAAACTAGCGAAAGGAGTGGAGCCGTGGAGCATTCAATGTCAAATTTCTGGATGGTCGAGCAGTCACTGGCCTCACATATTTCTGCTAAATTCCCATAGAGCATTAAGCATGCAGACTTGTGTTATTTGCTGGAATTTAATTACCAACTGCAACAATAACAACTGGACAGAAATCTGATTTCCGTAGATACTTTAGGTTGTTCGATGCCGCAAAGTCACTCCTGATATTTTGCACATTAATGTGCATTAAATTCACATAATCGAATTCCCCTGCAACCACCGACTTGTTTTCTTGAGAAAGGCATCACCGCTTGCTGCATTCAATACGCAGATAAGCGTTAGAAGATATTTGATTATTTTACTATTTAAACTCAGATATTTTTTTCCTATAAATGTAATGAACAACATTTCTATTTTTTAAGAGAAGGTTAGAAGAACAATAGAGAGTCTCTTCTGTAAACGTAGAACAGTGCTCAACCTGCAATTTTCTGAGATAAAGAAAATTGGTTTGTGGAACTGAAGTGTTCCTCTTGTATCAGTTGGTTTACTGTATCAACTGGTTTTACCGTTTATGAATACAAGCTATTTTACATTGCTGTTACACCAAGCGTCAACTGTTTTACGTTGCTGTTACACCAAGCGTCCACTGTTGCACATTGCTGTTACACCAAGCGTCAACCGTTGCACGTTGTTGTTACACCGTAAGTCAAAAATTGACTTGACGTTAACCGTTGCACGTTGCTGTTACACCGTAAGTCAAAGGTGACTTGACGTCAAAACACATTGCTGTTACACCAAGATCAACAACTAACAAAATTACGTTGCTGCAACACCAAGAACAGCAACTGACGAAACTGCATTCTTGTTACAGCAGTTTCGCGTTGCTGTAAGACCATATTCCGTAAACGTTTTTTTTTATTATTGCCGCTGTGCAAAACAAAGTATTGGTCTGTTTGTCTGTTTTGTTTTTGAATTATCAGAAATTCTAACAGCGTTGCTGCAACACCAAACTACGTTGCTGCAACACCAAACTGCTTTGCTGAGACACCGTTTCCAGCAAGCGATTTACTATTTTTCTGAGTTAAAAATAAAGTGTAAAAACAGAGCATTTTTTTTTATCTGTCTGTTATGGAATTTACAGAGAATTCTAACATGGTATCAGAGCTAGTCTAGGCACTCAATGAGTCAAAAACAGAGCTTGTTTTTCACTGTAGGAGTTCTAAGAAACTTATTGAACAGATTTTTTCTAGCATAGAGTTTTTTGCTTGTTTTTAATTATACAGTCAGTATCTCTTCTTTACCAATACAAAGTTAAGATGGCAGATGCTGGAACAGGTTTGACGAATTCCCAACTGGCACAGTTTAATGGGAAAAATCACAGTTATTTGTCCATAACAATGAAAGCATTGTTTGCTTCTCAAGGAATATGGGCGCTGGTTCAAATTGGCTATGCTGAACCTGCAGATGCAACAACATTGGCTACTTTGATAGTAGCAGAAAGAGACCAGTTGAAGAGTGACAGGAAGACGGATGCCAAAACCCTCTTTTTCCTCTTCCAATCAGTACATGAAAGTGTTTTTCCACGGATTGCAGCAGCAACAAAATCCAAAGAGGCATGGGATATTCTCAAAACTGCCTATCAAGGCATGGAGAAGGCAAAGACTGCAAAGTTGAAAATGTTGAGGAGAGACTTTGAAACACTCAGCATGAAGGAATCTGATACAATAAGTTCATTCTTCACTCAGGTTATTGGCCTAATAACCCAGATAAGATCTCATGGTGAAATTCTTGAAGAAAGAAGGATCGTAGAGAAGATCTTGAGATGTTTACCCTCAAGGTCTAAAGCTATTGTGGTAGAAATAGAAGAAACAAAAGATCTCTCATAGTTCACAGTAGATGAACTGAGTGCTTCTCTTATGTCTCATGAACACAGACTGAGTAGAGGAACAGATTCCTCATTTCAGCAAGCATTGAAGACTCATATGTCTTTTAGCCAAAGAAAAGGTCGAGGCAGAGTAAATAACAGAGGTCATGGAAGAAGCCAAAACAGAGGCAGATATTATCCTGCAGGCACAAGCGGAAGGAGCTGCAATCAAAACCAAGATGGAGGCTCAAGAAAACAACAAGCTCATGGACAAAGGTATGACAAATCCCAAGTCCAATGTCATTATTGTAAGAAAAATGGGCACTATGCCAATGAATGTAGGAAAAAACAAAATGACATGAATAGTAGGCAGAATGCTAATTTTGCAAATGAAGAAAATAAGAATCCAAAGAATGTGCTGTTAACATGTACCATTGCACAAGACAAACAAGAAGATTTTTTGTTCTTAGACTCAGGTTGTAGTAATCACATGATTGGAAATATTGCAATGTTTGCCAATCTGGATGAAAATGTGAAATCTGAGGTAACAACAGGGACTGATAGTAAGATATTTGTCAAGGGTAAGGGCAGAGTCAGTATCCAAGCAAGAAATGGAGAACAAATGATTGTGCCAGAGGTATACTATGTACCTGGTCTGAAATGTAATCTTTTGAGCATTGGACAACTCATTGACTGTGACAATAGCTCAGCAATAGCATTGTCTAAAAACTTTGTTTTTCATAAAAGAACAAAGCACATAGATACTGAATTTCACTTCATAAGTGAATTGGTTAACAATGGTGAGATTGTTTTGCAGCGCTGCAGAATAGAGGATCAACTAGCTGATATCTTGAGAAAACCATTAGCAAAGAAAAGTTTTGATCATTTCAGGAAATGCCTGGGTATGCAACAGTTGAAATTAAGGGGGAGTGTTGGAATTTAATTACCAACTGCAACAATAATAGCTGGACAGAAATCTGATTTCCATAGATATTTCAGGTTGTTTGATGCCGCAAAGTCACTATTGATATTTTGGACATTAATGTGCATTAAATCCACATAATTGAATTCCCCTGCAACCACCGACTTCTTTTCTTGAGAAAGGCATCACCGCTTTCTGCATTCAATACACAGATAAACGTTAGAAGATATTTTGATTATTTTACTGTTTAAACTCAGATATGTTTTTTCCTTTAAATTTAATGAACAGCAGTTCTATTTTTTAAGAGAAGGTTAGAAGAACAATAGAGAGTCTCTTTTGTAAACGCACAACAGTGCTGAACCTGCAATTTTCTGAGATAAAGAAAATTGGTTTGTGGAACTGAAGTGTTCCTCTTGTATCAATTGGTTTACTATATCAATTGGTCTTACTGTTTATGAATACAAGTTATTTTACGTTGCTGTTACACCAAGCATCAACCGTTTTACGTTGCTGTTACACCAAGTGTCAACCATTGCACGTTGTTGTTACACCAAGCGTCAACCGTTGCACGTTGTTGTTACACCATAAGTCAAAAATTGACTTGACGTCAACCGTTGCACGTTGCTGTTACACTGTAAGTCAAAAGTGACTTGACGTCAAAACACGTTGCTGTTACACCAAGATCAACAACTAACAAAATTACGTTGCTATAACACTAAGAACAACAACTGATGAAACTGCATTGATGTTACACCAGTTTCCCATTGCTGTAACACCATATTCCGCAAACGTTTTTTTTATTATTTCCGCTGTGCAAAACAGAGTATTGGTTTGTTTGTCAGTTTTGCTTTTGAATTATCGGAAATTCTAATATCATTGCTGCAACACCAAACTATGTTGCTACAACACCAAACTGCTTTGCTGAAACACGGTTTCCAGCAAGCGATTTTCTGTTTTTCTGAGTTAAAAACAGATTGTAAAAATAGAGCATTTTTTTTGTCTGTCTGTTATGGAATTTACAGAAAATTCTAACATTATTAGCTAATTTGAGTTTTTAGTGTTGTGTTGTGTCTTGGTGGTGACGTCAAACAATTGCGACAAAGGGACGTGTGAACGTCATTTCTTGGAGTGATCTATTTGAATTTTGTTTACACAGTAATTCTTAATGAAAGAGCTTGGAGACGCTAAGTGCCATAGTAAAGCACTACTATAGAGTGCCAGAGGTTGTGCCTACTGAGAGTCAACCTGTGTTGAGTCATTGTTGGAAGTCCAATGGGATTAATGGGTCTGCAGAGCGAAAGGAAGGAGTTGGATTCCTTTAATTTTTTCTGAAGGTGATCATTCTCTATAAGGGTAAGGTTACTTTGGTCAACTGCTATAAGATCAAGGAACGACTAGTCAGCATTTCCAGGAGGGAATTCACCCCTTTTCTTTCTGTCAGAGAAAGATTTGTAGTATGTCGTGTACTCGAAGGTGGACTAGTGTTGTGAGGAACTGGTGTGGTAAGCCACTCAATGGGCTCCAGTATGTGAATATAGTTGGCACTATCAGTTTTTAATCACTTACCCAACAAAACTTGATCTTGTTGATATTACCAAGTAAAAGTTACCATTAAACTAGATATCACAGTATACCATAGCTACCAAATTCTGCTCTACTACCGAAAAAAATTTGAAATTTCACAGGTTCGATTCGATCTGTGAATTGATCTGACTTTGGGTTCGGCACAGTGCACTTTATATTAGGTTCATTGATTAATATATCAAGACTATTGCAGATTTCTATTCGAGATTCTAGCTTCCAATTTACGGTTCAAAACCCCTTTCCGATTTAGGAAATGGCATAAGATTATGGATACCAAATAATAGTGTTGCATGTAAGTTTGTGCAATAAGAAATTTATGGTAAATTGCTGAGCAAGTTTTTAATGAAATATGTAAAATTTTATGATTTCTGCCATAATTATGTTTATAGTGTAAAGTAAAAAATATATATGATATATGTAATTTGTAAATTTGTAAATTGTAGATTTATGAAACTTAAACTAATATTTTTAAGAATAGAAATATTGCATCCATTATATTAGTAAAAAGAATTTTTCTTAAGATGGACGTTCTTGATTAGGATTTTGACTAAGTATTAAACTATACATATTAACATTTTCTATTTTTTTAAGTATTAAGTATTAAATTACAGAGATAAACAGTTTTTATTATGCAAAATAATAGATGTTGTTACTTACTCTATAAATTAGAGGTGAGTTTGGTTTGAAAAATAAATAATTAGAAATTGATAACATAAGTGTATATTTTTAAAGAATGTTTGCACACACTTACTATACCATTTTATTTTGAACATAAAATATTTAATAATGTGGAATTTATTTGATTCATTGTAATACATAATTTCTTAGAAATTCACTCTATATTAAGTATCATAGTTTATGGTGCAAGTGGGTGAATGAATCAATACAAAAATTCTTAAAACTTACTATTTTACTTGTTATTCTAAATATAAAACTAAGCTAACTGATCCAATATATGATTTTATTTGAAATATTTATTGTTATAATTGTACATTTAAATGATTTAAAATATTGGAATAAGAGATATACTAGATATCATTTTTTGGGATTCAACTGCGTTAAGTCATTCATGTATGACCAATTTTTAGAGGTATCTGTTCATGTATGACCATTTCCATGAGAGGTAGTCATAATCATTGCATTTGGTGTGCATTTTTGAATAGTCCAATTAGCACTCATTGATTTTTGAATAGTTCACTTAGCAATAATTGCATCGGATGACGCTCACAGGGCTGAAGTGGGATTGGAACTAGTGAAATAAATCACATAGCATGAACCATCACTTCGAGAGCTTGCACCCTGTAACTAGGACTTCTTGGGAGGTGAACCATACTAGATCACCTCTGGGTCAAGCGCGCTTAACTCTGGAGTTTTTGCCACAATCAAACCCACCTAACTTGCTACGATATTTGCAAAACCTTGGCAAGTATTGTGCCTCATGAACCATTCAAGTAGAGTTCACTTCACTCTTTTGGATTAATTATTGGAAATTTCGTAGATATCATTTTTTGGTATTCAACTGCATTAAGTCATTCATGTATGACCATTTCAATGAGAAGTAGTTGTAATTGACTAATTTCTCATGATTTTTGAATAGTTCACTTAACACTCATTTTATGATGCTCACAAAAGTGATGTGTGATGTTCACTGCCTAATTTTTAAGTAACCAATTTTTTTTATACTGAATTTAATTGGAATTCTAATTTGAACTCAAACATGATAACTATACTCTATAGCGCAACAATTACATTAAATATTGGGAAAGAAACTCAAACTTGGTAACTATGCTCAATAAGCAACAATTACGTTTGGTATTGAAAAAGAGCCTCGCACAATGGTAGAGCGTCTGAGAAGAGATATGAAGGTTGCGTGTTCGATTCATGTTGGGTTTAATATCAGAAAATCTGATAGCACGCCTAATCAGGAATTGCTTTCCTTCTTGGTTACAATGAGAGAGGAAGTCACTTTCGAACCCAGATTCGCGGAATCCCACGGTGCCGTCTGAAGCGGGAATAACAATATCTTTGTCAAAACACAAATGCCCTCACCAAACAACACGTAAACCAACCATATATACTATAATCTATAAGAATACATGGATTTTTTTATAGGAGCCTGCAACAGAAAATAATTGGGCTCAGTCGTGGACATTTGTATAGGAAGCTGAGCTGATATGGGACGGACTCCTGGCTCTAGTAGAAAGTACCTTCGCCGCAAGGCCTGGACAATTGACGAGGATTCTGCTCTAACGGACTATATCAACAGCCATGGTGAAGGTCAATGGCCATCTCTTCCGAAGCGAGCAGGTGATGAAATGCTTGTCCAATTGATTATCTACTTCGTGATTGGGCTTCTAAACGAATTGATGTGGCAGTATGAGAATTATTTCATTAGAAGAGACTTTAACAATCTAGGTTTGTCGTACCATACATAATATTCACGTTGAATACAACCAATGTTAAATTCAATGAATTATAGTGATTACACATTCAGAAAAGGTGAGATTTCCCCAAAAAGCTTAAGCGTGAGAGTGTTCTAGCACTATATATTTCAGGTTAAAAGTGAATCTAATGTAGTCACACATACATGATTGGTTGGTACACAAAGTGGCCGGTTGAATGCATATGTACCCGGGATAAGGTCACTTTAATTAAATTCAGCAACTTAATTGCAGGTTTGGGGCGCTCTGGGAAGAGCTGTAGATTGCGCTGGGTGAATTATCTTCGTCCAGGCATCAAGCGTGGAAAAATTTCGCCGGAAGAAGAGGAGGTTATAATCCGGATGCATCGTCTCCTTGGAAATCGGTGAGTGCAAAATCCTTCAATATATTTTTAGCGAGAGTCTGATATATGAGAGCCATCATTGAATTTTGATGAGAGAGCCATAGCTTCCTTTAAATTAGGGTTTCAATTTTATTTTTGACGGATGTAATAAATGGTTTCAAACTACGATGAATTTAATAATTATTCTTTACCTCACAAGAGTTATAGGATTGATAACCTGGTATGAAAATTTGTAATATAAAAGCTAATTTATGCAATTTTTTCCTATTTATATTTAAATTTCTTTGAGAGATGTGTTTAGTAGGCTTATTTCATGAAGTTTTAGAAGGTTTTTATTTCAAAGATGTTTATGATATATTTATTTTCAGGGTTTTTTTCAAAAAGGTTATTTACTGGTATATTTACTAACTTTATTTAAAATACATAGAATTTCATGTGAAATTAATTTTTTTATGAAAATAGTAATGTTTGAAAATTATTTATATATATTAAATTATATATATCATTAAAGTTAGTCGGAGGGTAAAAGTTTGTGAAATCTGGTTAAAACATAGAATTTTATGTTTAACATCAGCTCTTTGTTTTATATATAGTAAGTAATTATATATTACTATATTATATATACATTTATTTATTTTATTGTATGTGAATGCCGTTTAAAATATTTTATACAATTTTATATTTATATATATATTTTGGTGGAAGAAAGCAAATATATTAGGTAGTACATAGTTAAATATTTAAAAAAGCTTTGTGAGTTATTTTATATATTTTTCTCTCAATAATAAAAAATGGAGTTTTGTAGGTATATAACTTACTAAACTAATTTACTAGAAAATATTACATCTCATATTATAATTGATTGATAATGCAATATGTAATGTCAATTTATTTGTCTCTAAGAAATGCAAGGTGTCATTGATTTTAAAATGTCCCAATTTTAATTTGCACAGTTCGTTATGATTGAAATTACAAGTAACATGCAAATATACTATTTAAGACAATCCTTTAGTTGCTTCTTAATTCTTTTCATAAGACTTTATAATTTTTTCTCAGTTGAAGAGGACCCCTTCAGCGAATACTAAATAAGAATGAGAGTGTCTCCCGAAACAATGAGAGAAGTTAAATTTTTTTCTTTGGCCATGTATTACTCCCTACTACCCCCATGGAATTTTCTAGGTTGATGGAAGTTGTTTTTAACTAACCCAACCTCCATACTCTCAATATAAAAATAAGGTTACAAAATTTCTTCTCTCCCAAAGTTAATGGAATTAGCTTTGAATACTTTCAACTCATCAAGAATTTTTTGCTGATATAGTTTTTGTCTCAATGTGACCTATAGGTTAAGAGGTGTGCCCCTTCAAAGTCTAACCAATTAAGTAGGGCCATGTGGCACCTACGTGGCTAATCGTTAAACCCGTCATCACCCTACCATGAGGCATCCTTTGATAGTGCTACCTGTCATCCAAAAATTAGTCACCTCGCCATTAGAAAATGCCAGTCCTTCATTTCGTGTGTCACACTCACAGTGTGTCATTTCATTAGTCTTGCCACCCATTTGATCCACTTCCCCTGTAATCCACCCATGGAATCCCCATAGTCTTACCATAAATTCGTGGCATTTACCACTTTAGCCTAGGTCGTATAACCCATTGGGCTTGACCCCTTTAGAACAATTCATCAATTTCCTTTGTTATCTAGATTTAGAGGATATTGAGGTGTGCATGCATTTTTCATTGTGACGAATTCACAGGACCCCTAGATTTTGACATCTCATTGATATATCTACATGTGGAACAACATTTGGGATTTTCTAGACTTGTGCCAATCCATTTTTCTCAGATATCACAATACTTCCATGAGCTAACATATTCGACTCTCATAAATTACTTTAGAGCATTGAGGCCCTTCCCATATCCTTTGAATGTGTTAAAAAATATTCCTTGAACCTTATCTAGCCCCTCAACATTTTCCCAATTGGCATGAATTCTCATATTACACAGGTCCATGAATGTACTAAGACCTAGCTGACATTTGAGTTCATTTACAAATTACACATCTACAAATGAGTTGATTCACTCATTTGTTTGAATGTTAGTCATTGTCCCCATGACTCCTTCCTTTTACGAGTTGACTTCACAAATCATGTATTCCTATCCTACCATACTCCTTATGAATAAAGTTCACCCTTCCACCTGTGAGTCTCTCTTGCATTCTACTTCTAGGATGCTCTTACAAGTCCCATATGCATATCCTAGCATACTCTTCATAGATAGCACACATTCCACATCAATATTCCTAGGTTAATTGAATTTCTCCTTTATTTATTTCTGTCAACCACTTTTTCTTCCAACTCCTAATTTGTGTATTACGTCTTAACCACACCAACATTCTCCGTGAGGATAGACATAGTATGGGGATTTTACTTCACTCAAGGAATCCATATTCCACCTCCGTACATGTTGTGAAAACCATTAGACTAAGTTCGAGAACTCGTGACATATTAAATGAAGCATCTTGAATCTACTATTTTCAGTTACTCCAACTTATACCTCTGAATCTGTGTCCACTCCTCGTAGCCTAGCCATTGTGTTTACAATTCCACAATTTTTAAATGAATTAAAATTCATATTGAATTTTACAATAGGGTTAGCAAAAACGGTTTTCGTTGGCCAAATCAATCCCATTGTAGAGGGAATAAGCTTCAACTTAGTTGTTTCTTATGCATAATAAGCCCCATGAATTTTTAAATTCCTCAAGGCCACTTAGTGCGCCCCCCCATCCTCCCACACCTAGTCGTTATATTTAAAATTAAAAAATTGATATATAATAATATATATATATATATTATATATATATCATAATATACATTTGTGTACCTATTTACGTCGTAAGACATTCCTCTGAGAAGAAATTCCCTCGCATGCCACTTTGTACCTTCCTATGCCACTGATTTTGGTGTTAGACAATTAAGTTATTGTCTGCCATCGAATGATTATTATAGCCCTAACCATCTCACGAGTAAATGTTTGTTGTCAATGCTTCCTTTCTCTAAGCTTCTCCCTATTCATCTTCTACAATTGTATCCTATATAGCCTATGCTCCATTTAACCTGAAGTCTAGTGAAAAGGTCAATTCATAGACCTATGTTTGACAATTTATCATTGGGTTTTCTTTGCATTCTTTTATAACATTGAATTGTAGGTTTTTTTTGACATGCGTGGAATTCGAGTGAAAGAAATCTATAATATCTCCAATCAATTGACCAATTGGACCAAATAATATTAATAATAATAGTAGTAATATTAATAATAATAGTAGTAAAAAATAAATAAGCAACATTAGCCGATGATTTTATTTTTTGCGCTCGGTAATTTCCCACAGTTTCTTCTCAGCAACCTAGCTATAAAAGGAGGACGATCAAAAGGCATGGAATTTGGTTATCTCTCTATCGATAGTTGAAAGCTCAAACAAGTTTTTGATTGAGGATTTTCAGGTGAGATCCTCAACCTATCTTTGGTGGGCTTCGATCTCAACCTAGTCGATAATCCAACTTCGGCGGTCCCTCCAATTACCCTAGTTTTCGTAGTTTTTATTTTAATTTTAAAGTTGGAAGGGATTTCGTGCATATATTGTATGTGGAATTCAGAGTATGGGCTTGAAATTTTATCTGCAGATCCCTTAGGGTGTTTGTAGCCAAAATATTTGATCAAGTTGAATAAAAAGAAAGACTTGTTCGTTTTATATGAATACATTGCAGTGTGGAAGGATTGTTATTCGTATGAGCAAGACTGAGGATTTAAGGAGCATTCATAGTATTCCCAAGGAACGAGAAGGGGGATATAAATAGAAACAAGGTCGAGCAACTGTTGGTCAATCAACAAACTCCTCACAGCATGCAAATCAACCTCCTTGTCGATACACACTCATTGCATGACTGACACAAATCAAACCACAGGCCCCAACTTCTCGCGTCACTCTATTCGGTTCGCTCCCTTAACACAGGGGAAGGCCAACAACTGCATATTGCAGACCTGTCTCATAGAGATCAAAGGACTGACCACACACCATCTCCACAATACTCTTAGCGCAGGACACACTTGCGGTGCTATCTCTCACTATGTTTTCACCAAGCCGCTGCCATTGTATGCAGTGTAAGCCATGACTATATTTCAAAATCCATGGTATTGTTGACCCTTTAGTTTAGACATATCCCTAGTAAAATATTGTAATGTTGGGCTTAAATGTAGTTTCTTTTGAAATTAATATTGGCATTTACTTATTCAAAATGGAGCTGTGGGTTATATTCTATGTGAATATAATGTTGTGAGGGTCACAATCTTAAGCTTATTATAGTGGAATTGTTATTTCTTATTAAGCACTAGATTTCCTTATTTATTAAGCCTATTATAAAATAAATTTATGGCTTTTTATGTGTTGGAATACGTAATTCTTATTTATCTTAGTTATCTCAGTTGTGTCTTTCTAACTACAGGAATTTGTTCCTATATTTCTGTGTGGTTGAGATATTCTCTCAACCAACAAATTGTATGTCAAAGATAGTCTTCCTATCTTAAAACAATACTATGTATATATGTAATATGATATTTGATTAATGAAGGTGAATATAGTTTGAACTATTGATTTCTTATCATCATATCATCATATCAGAGCCCTAATGACCTCGCCCATCCTGGGCTTGGCCCGTCTTGGGCTAAGGAAATAAGATAATATATTTGAATTGTTTTAATGTTTTGCTTGTCCATCGGATATCTCCGTGTGAGAATCGATCACTTTTACATAAAAGACACTCGTTCAAAGTAAGAAGGTTTTCTCATATATCCTCAGGTGCTATGATTGTAGCGACAATTAGAATTGTAAAGAGGAAGTGATAAATGACAGGCTGTTGGGTATTTTTTTTTTTGTTTGCAATGGAATGGGAAAATACCAAAACCATCAAAATATAAAACACAGAGGCAATGCTCTGTTTCCTTCACTCCAGGATCTTTTTTGCACAGAGGACCCTTTTAAAAAATAGCTGAGAACAGAGTATTTCTCCACCATAAAAGATTTCCATTCATTAAAATAAAATGACTGATATACATTCATCCTCTTTGCTGTGAGGGATTTACCAAAAACAACATTAAACCAAAACTCTGTTTTCACCTGAGAATTTACTGAGACATATTCATCCTTTCCTCAGAGGGTTCACTAAAACATTTTCCCAAAGTTATCTTGCTCCTATGAAATTTTACACCACTGTGTAAATATTTCATTTACATTCACTGCTGTGTGAAAACAAAAATCACAGGGATTTACAGATTTACCTTTTCACTGCTGTGAAACAATACATGGTTTTGAACAAAACTATCCACTGGTTTCATTTACTTCTCCTCCTGCACTGCTGTGCAATCTTTTCTTCTTACATTACCAGGACAAAATGGTTTTTACCCTGCTGCATTTCATTCTGAAAAAAAGACATTACATTACAGACCCAAAAATATTTATGCACTTCTGTGCATTCCTCCCCCGCACTGCTGTGCTCACATCCCCTGCTCTTTTTTTTCACGCTGCAAAACAAATACCATTACAATCCCCCTCTCCTTTTTACAAGCTGTGTATTTTTTTGTTTACTCGCTGCCGCGAGCCCACACACTCTTCCCGTGTGTAATTACAGGCGCGAACTCACATTTCATTTTCACCGTGTGCATTTTTCACGCTGGAAGGGTCACTTTATTTTTCATATGCAATTACGTATATTTTTCAATGCCCGTGGGTGTTTTTGTTTTCATAATCATAAAACATAGGGTCAACGCTTTTCCTTTTAAAAAACATATATAAAAAAAAACTTACCCATACTCCCGCCGTAAGAAATATTAAACACCTTACCAAACCTATGACATTCATTTAACATAAGGCATGGTCGATTATGTATGGTCCATGCTGCATTAATTTTGACAGGCCTCCGTATGACTTCAGACAGACTTTAAACTGCGCAGTCCTTTCCCTTCAATCGAACGGCGGAGAGCGAGCATCCTCAATCAAACGGATATCGGACAGGGTGAGTTGATAGCAGGTTACCTTCCGATGGAGGCCTGAGGCTGATGTCATGCGTGCATCACTGCTGGACAGTTGTCGGCATCGGACCACACTGTCCGGAAACAACCTCAGCCCGAAGAGTGGTGCGATATGATCCTGCCGGTTTCAAGGTTGCTGCAGTGGTTTTGGAGCTGCGTTGACTGCTGACCGCGCGCCATTACTGCTGGCCTCCCGCGCGCACAGGGGAAATTATAGTTTCCAACACTCCCCTTTAATTTCACCTGCTGGGCATTCAATTTTACCCAAACACTTCCTCCACTCCTTGACATGCTGCTGTTGCAAAAGAGTCTTCCTCTTAACAGAGGGATTAACCACTATCTATGCTGAAAAGCATCTTCCTCTAAACTAGAGGGATTCACCTGTTTATGCTAAAAAGCATCTTCCTCTTCACAGAGGGATTCTCCAACACTGCTTCACATGAAGTTCCACAAGCAACAAAATAGTCTTCCTCTTAATAGAGGGATTAACCTGAAACTGTGCTTAAGAGCACCTTCCTCATGACAGAGGGATCCACCATAACAATGTGCTAAAGAACACCTTCCTCTTGACAGAGGGATACACCTGTGACTATGCTGAAAAGCATCATCCTCTTGATAGAGGGATTTACCTGTGCTTAAGAGCACCTTCCTCGTGATAGAGGGATTTACCATGACACTGTGCTGAAAAGCACCTTCCTCTTTAACAGAGGGATACACTAAGAACTTCACTTCCTCTCACGGAGGAATTACTGCCAAACACTGCTTGCTGTCCATTACCTTTCATTTCTTCAACAAAGCTTTATGCTGCTGCATATTCTTTGCTGCACTGTTGTGCCATCTTCTTTGCTGCGTCTACCCCACACTGCTGTGTCTTCACTTGCTGATGTGTTGCTGCACTTCACTTACATTTCTTTGCAAACTCTGCATTGTTGTGCATTCTTCAAAGACATAATACTTTGTCTTTTCTGGAACAATTACTCTGTCCCACCTTATAAATTTACACTGCTGTAAAGGAAAAATTTCTTTTCCAACTGCTGCTGTCCAAAAACTTCAACAAAAAAAACTTCATGCTACTGCATTTTCTTATTTGCATTGATGTGTAAAAACACATTTCTTCGCACTATTGTGCTTCTCCTTCTTGCCATCACGCTGTTGCCTTTTTCTTATGCACTGCTGTCCATGCCCATAGCCATAGACTCTGTCATCCTGGGTTTTTATTTGCTGTTGCGTTTCCTCTGCAATTTGCACTGTGGCTGTCTTTTGTTTCATCATACTGTTGTGTGCCCATACACTAACTCTTTACTCTCCATTACTTTCTCATAGAGAGAAATCATTCTCACGCTGTTTTGCGTTGCATTCTCCACACAACAAAAATTAACACGGGCTGCTGCCTTTTTCTTTACACCTTGCTTCACATAATCTTAGTCTTCATTCATTTTTTTTAAACAATGCACTGCTGTGCAGTTCCTTTCATTTTTTTGCTGTCACACATTTTTATTCACCCATGTGCATTAAAAATCTGTTGTCCCTGTTTCTCTTTATGCATTTCTTTGCATGCTGCATTGCATATGAAGAAAAACATTACATTTTTTTTTGCTGTGTTGTACTCACTCTGCTGTGAGTATGTTCTCTCACATTACATAGAAGGAAACTACCTTCCGTTGCTATGCATTTCAAATGCATGTGCTCCATAACAAAATTCAAAAACTGTTGTTTTATATTCTATCTTCCCACTGCTGTGAGGGTCTCCATACTTTGTATACCTTTCTTATTGCGTTGCTACACTTCACATTTGAGCGCTGCCCCTTTTTCTTCTCTGCTTTTATGGCAGATTCAACTTCATGTTTTCCCTTAAAAAAAGGTCTTCATCAAAGAGTGACTGTTAAGACAGTTCAGCAGCAAAAATTACAAGCTCCCCTTTAATATGTGCTTGTCTTCTTTTGGCAGATTTTTCTCAAAACAAATTTAGATCAGCTGGGGAGTTCAAGGCATCTTCAGATTGCCTTTCATTCCTTCTCCATACTTGTGTAACTTTCTTCTTTTGCATGGGTCTAGCTTGTGTAAGATCCCATGTCAAGTTACAATTTCGTGCCATATGCCCAATGTCATGACACTTAAAACATTCAACATTTTTCATGAATAAAAATTCATGATTTCTTCTTGTGAAATTATTTCTAGGAGATTGTCGGGGACCACAACATCTATCTCCATGAAATGCTCTACAATCTTTTGCCATATGACCAAAGTTTGAACAAGAATAACAATAACCAAAAAATGAACTTTGGTACCTGGGAGATGGAGGCTTCCT
>APFE030503077.1:0-20541 GCA_000404065.3 Pinus taeda | reverse complement strand
AAGAAACCAATCCACACAAACTCTGAATTCAGATGTCAGCCTTTATACATAAGTTTCATCTGAAGGCGGCGCCAATCAATTGAATTGAAAGTGGAAGATACAGTTAAAATGAGAAGGACGATTCATTTTCATCTTGGCTGACACATGTTCATCACAAAGACATTTAGATGCAAACCCTTATTTCATATAATTAATCTGAAGCAAGCCATTACTTGAGAGTGGGGTAAGTCTGTAAAGATTCAACTTTATTTTTACCCGGAATTTTAATGAGATTGCAACTGCTTATGACTGAATAAGCAGGGAAATGACTGAGACGACATATGTACATTATTCTCTTTGAAAATTATATGCTTTTGAAAGAAACCAATCCCCATATTACTTGGTACCCTCACTGCTGCATGGACAGAGGTCTTTCAGGGTGAAGCTGATGAAGCACCGGACACTGGACACTGTAACTGGGGACATTGTTTTTGTATTGCAATTGAAAGATCACTCTAAGTTACCTTATGACATGCATTTCCTCAACAAAACTGTCAATACTCATCAACTAGAAACAGACTAATTTCTTCAAACTCTACAAGGGTCTAACAAGATTGCTCCTTTCTCCATTACTATTTATTTTAGTTATTGATGGTCTGAGCAGAGGCATTCTGTTGGCTAGAGAAAATGGACTAATTGCAAGATGCGGGGTAATAAGAACAACTGGTATTTCACATCTCATGTTTGTGGATGACCTATTGTTTTCTAGAAAAATAAAGTAAGCAAACTACAAGCATTCCACAACATACTTTCCAGATTTGGGGTGGCATCTAGAATTATTATGAAAAAAGATAAATCTGTTCTCTGATTACTAGTATCTTGCCTCCAAGTCACTAGCACATTTACTAACACTGATACAAGTAACTCATTCAGAATTTGGGAATATGAGAACATACCAGGAATTGGGAATCTGCAAACAAATAAAATCCAGTACGTTATGAAGCCTGTGGAATGCGCTCCTCTCCAAGCATAAATTGTGCTTAAACCTTGCTTGACAGGTGTTCGCTCAATCATAAATCTATGCTCCTCTCCAGCTTAAATCGTTGTCAAACCTTGCTTTGGGAAGCTTTCAAGCACAACCCAGTAAAATTATAGACCCAATACATGACCCATATTAATATCTAGTGGCTCTCAATTGAAACTACCAAATGAAATGGTATCAAAGGGTAATTGTGAAATAATAATTAATAAGAACTTGGATCATATGCATAATTAAAAAAAAAAAAAAACTAAAAAAGAAGTTGTTGTTTTTTAAATGGGAGCAACTTAGAAACTGCCAAATGTAATGGTATGAAAAGGTAATTTTGGCATAATAAATAATAAAAACTTGTATCATATGCACAATTAGAAAAAACAACTCAGAAAGAAACTGTTATTTTTGAAATGGAAGTTTCTCAAAATTTAAGTTTTAACATGAAGGAAATCCCCAAACTCAACATTCTTAAAATTTTAATTCTAAAAAAAATGAAATTGAAAAAAAGGGTTGAAAATTTAACAACCCTTCTTAAAAATTTTTAAAATAGTATTCCAATTTTTTTTAGATGACAAAAATCATATTTTAATTTTTTTTTGACGTGTAAAAATCTCTCCTTACTTCTCTGACGTGCCAGAGGCCCTTTGAAGGGCTCTGACGTGTTCAATTTTGAACACTGGATTCGCCAACCCCGTCCAAACAAAATAAAATCTTTCCATAAGTAGTACTACTAATTCAAATATCCTACCCCCTACCTACATTGACATGGCAAACATTTTTATACTCAATTACAAAACATGAATGTTACATTTTTGGGATATTTTTCTTATATAGTGATATTCTCCTTAAAAGAAGTTTGAGGTATCAAATTCTTGTTTTGGGGGCAAAAAAGGGCATGCATAATTTATTTATTTATGTATTTTCCAGTTACCTATATATATTTCATTTTTTAAATAATATGTTTGAATGTATAATCCGATTTAATTTTTTGAAAATCTTAAAATAATTTAAAGTTGAAATCCCAACAAATATTTGTTGCATTTGAAATTAAAAGTCCAAATATAAAATAGCTATACTTGAAAATACATAACAATAAGAATATTATGTTTCAATTACTTTATGTAATATATAGATATTTTATTGTTGTTATTGTTATTATTTTATTATTTTAAAGTAAATTGCTCATATTGAAATAATTATAATTTAATTCACATGAGCATTAAAATATTTATTTATGATAAAAAAAATTACATTTGAGTATTACTTAATTTCAATAATATTAATGGCAATAAAATTCTTGTTCACTTGGTTTGTTCATTACCAATAGGGTGTTGGAAGACATTATGGGAGGAAATGTAGCACACCTATTAAGAGATTCCTCATGGAAGGGGGTTTCGTTGATAGAGATCGCAACATAGGAAACTCTGCATCTCATGTCATTAAAACTACCATTGTGTCACTTATCCATTTAAGACATAACGGCTTAATACCATCTTTGGCATGCTTTGCAGAATTTGTGCTTCTCAACGTCCCAGAGTCCAACGAGTCAGTCTCGACACTGAACCATCATAGGGAACTACCATCATCTATGAATCCATGCCCTCTACAACATTCATCAGTTATCTAGGATAGCATTTTGTGTACAGAATGCCTTCGGTGGATAATTCTACAACTTGACCTTGTAAAAAATAACATGTGCCTCTTGTAGCATGACAGGTCACTCCAGCTTGCGCTTATTAAAAACTACTTGTGACTAATGCTGGAGCAGACCACATTAACCTCTTATTTATGGTTTTGAATCAAATATTTACCAACAACTCTTTTTCACCATTAAAAATCACCCAAAATATATTCTATATATTATATATATATATATATTATACTAGCTTAGGACTAGACAAAATATCTTAAAATATCTTAAACTAATTTACAAAAATAACTTGATATAAAATAGGAAATATGAATTATTGCATGACTTGTCCCTATTTTGATGTAGACTGTTGGTAATTGTTCATGGTTGTTCCTAGATGTGTTGATGTGTTGTATGGTTCATCCTTTTTCCTGTTTGGATAAAAGGCTAATCAATTATTTCACACAATTGATTCCATTTATCATCAGATGGAATTTCCAGATTTACCATCATTCTATAAACCTCATCAACCTCAGTGTACTTTTCAGAGGTTGGTTTTACTAGAAAGAGGTTTTTGACGTCATGTCTGATGATTAAATTTGCCTCCAATGCTTCCAAAAATTCCTTCCCTGTAATCTGTTCCCTTCATTTGTGCAAACTGTGCTTTATCAATAGCAATATTATACAACTTTTCACTGTAACTTTCTAGTTTTATTAACTTATCATTAACAGATGTTAATTGTGGCAACCCTTTCTTACTTAACCTACTGAACTTTGAATGAAACCTTTGGACATCAATGTCCAAAGCTTTACATTTGGTTTCCAGCTGAGTCAGTAGGTTCTTCTTCTATAGGACTTTCTTTATCTCTAAAATGGTACCTGTCCTATCAGTGATATTTATTTCCTGTAGCTCTTCTTTTCTTTTAGAATTCAATACCTTGATCATAGATGTGGCTTCTTTAGGCTTTGTATCCAAGACTTCCTTTCGAATTTCTATCTTAGTCATGCATTTCTCAATTAGTTCCTGTTGTTCAAAAATAATTTTAACGGAAGGCCATATTATGAAACAAAGTTAGAAATATTAAAACAAAGGTCTTCTTTGACTTGGTTCAAGGTATCTTCCATGAATGTTTGATCTTCTAACTATTTGACTTTCTTCTCAAGCCGATGTGTCCTTTTCATCTCTTTGAAATACATTGTATCATTTTTTATCTTGTTATTTTCTAAACCCTGAAACTTCTGAAGCAACTTGTCATATTGTTGCTTTTATGCTTGCAGCTCCTATGACAAATTTGCATTTTCTGCTGCTAGGGAAGTTTCATTACCTATAGAAGATGAACCGGGTTCTGCTCCAGTGATGGGAGTTACTGTAACAAGCACTATGGTCAGTTGTAAGGCTTCCTTCTCTTTAAGTGGTTTCTCAATCCGTTCCTCCATGGTTTTAATCTGCATATTCTGCTAAAAAATAAGATTTAACAAATCCTCTTTATTTTTCACATTTCTGCCATCTCCTTGGTCTGTAGGTCCTTAGTAGATGGAAACTTTAATTGTTTCCTGAGAGCTGAAATATCTACATTCTTCTTTTTCAGAATCTCCTCCACTACCTTGCAATCCTTGGGATCATACCCAATCTTTACAATAAGTTCTTCCAGCGTTTTTAACTTATTGTCTTTAGCTATTGATGACAGTTTCTCTATCTTAAGTTGAGACTGAGGATTAGATAAAGTTGTTCTTAGTTTAGAAAGTGTCACGGCAGTGGTGGTCATTTTTTAGAATAACATTTCTCCTGATTTCATGTGCATGTCCATTTGATCTATAGGGTGAATCTGATTTGTATCAAAGGAGAAAATTTTCCTTTTGTAGTCATCAATTGACTTAGGAAATGGAACTTGACCCTGTAGGAAGGCCAACTGCATCCTCCCATTCTCACTGTCAAAGGCAGAGGGAAGTCTGTGTTGTGATGTAGATGTCTGCTTCCAAAATTGGATGTACATATGAGCCTTAAGAGTCTCATTATTCTGCTTAATCTCTCTGTATTTAGAAAATCTATTGACATCTCCAATAGTGTTGGCCTCTGTAGATTGGATTATTTCCATAGGTTTCGAAAGAGAATAATTGGGATCTGTCATCCCTATTCTTGAGGCTTCTTCTTGATCTCCAAGATCAATAAAGTCTAGTTTCCTGCTACCTGATGAAATAATCAATCCTATATTTAGCTTCTTCGGCTGAATAATGAAATCTTTAACTAGGTTTGTATCAAATGTAGTCTCCTCCGTAGTCCTCTTTAGTGGATTTGTCTTTGTCACTAAAGTGTTCACGTGTGGTGTTGAAATAATATTTTCATATGCTTCCTGTAGAGTCCCTTAAGACCACTCCTCCTGGTTCGTGTATTTCTCTAATTCAGGTCTAGGAGTGTGGTTGTATGGTGTAGACTTCAGCTGAATTCTTAATGTTGAAATGATCCCAAAAGTATCATAAGACCAAGTAAAACTAAGCTTGGTGTTCATCTATTTTAACAGTTGATCAAATTCCATACCTGCAGACCTGGTATTGCAAATAAAGGATCCTATCTGGGCCTTGAGCTTGAATTATGACTTCTTCTTGGCTGAAGCAAAATGCAGCTCATCCATGTCAATCTTTTGCCTTATGTATTCCAATGAGAAAATTCTCATTAGCACATACTTAGGTAGTTTGTAGGGAGCTAAATCACCACCATAGAATTTGATCTCAGTATAATTATTGTATAAATACCAGTCACATGTCTTTGTCTTATAAGATAAGTGCATAGTCTTTTTGATTTCTTCATTAATCCTGGGTTCTGTCTGACTGTTGATAAGTTGAATAACTGGATGAATGAACAAGTCAATGAAGTTTGAAGAGGTACACTTTGTTGAATTGGCTTTGAATAACTCTGTCCAATAGATCGTTGATTGATCCATCCCTCGATCATCTTGCTTCTGAAGTTGAATATGCAATAAATCACCTCTCTGAAATAAAAACATATGAATAATCACAAAGGGGTATCTGAATACTCCTTGAGTAGTGAAATGGATTAGTTGTTCATGAATATTATCATCCAAGAGCTGGCTGTAATTAAACATGAATGTTGGTTGAAATTCTACACTGAAAATGGAGAGGAATCCAAAAATGGATTCTTCTACGATGTGATCATTCTCATACCCTAGGAGGTAGGATAATAAAGAGGTAACATGTCTAGTGGCTTGAGGAAAATTAGAAGATGGTTAGAGTGGATTTCTTTTAGGCATTTTGGCATTCTTCAGATAAGAAAATCTAAAAAATAGCAGTTCTCTGTGGAAAGGTGAGTTTGTTGTAAAGATCAAGGAGGGTTGATCTGGAAATCACCCTTTGAGTGATCTCAGTTAAAGAATTATTGAATGAAGGTATTACAGAATCATGTGCTGCTGTGTGTCTATGTTATTTTAGGCAATGGATCGATCAAATTGCAAAATGTACAGACGCTGGAAAATGGAAAACGCCAAGAGAAACATAGTAAGCAAATACTAGAACACAACAATTAATAAGGAGTTCACCCTATCCTCCAGGACAGTGTCTCCAGTTCCACTGTCAGTGGTGGCCTTCTTTTATTGTGTCTTTAAAGCAGAGAATTATAATGAGGAGCTCAAATTGAGTCTCCTAAAACATAACAATATTGGGTAGGGTGGTTCTTGGATCCCCCAAGCCACTAGAGTACACAGACTCTTTTCCTTACTAGAACTTGACCTTTCTGGTCTTTAATGGGAGGAGCCCAATATGGTACTCGATTCCCGATAGATCCCCTCAGAGATGGCTTGAACCTCTCAATCTCTCTAGTTCTCGACGCTGCCTTTGGTCAGCTCGGCCCTCTGTCTTTCTGCTTTTTGCTTCACTGTCTTTTTGCTTCTCTGACTCTATCTTCTTCTCTCTAGTTCTTCCTCTCGGTGTTCTCTCTCTCTCTCTCTCTCTCTCTCTCTCTCTATCTATCTATCTATCTATCTATCTTTTCTGTTCTCTGATCATGGCTTCAAATTCAATCAATCTCATGACTGCTCGATTCCCCTTCCACCTCCGTCGGATCGCCTGTTGTTGTTCACTTGGAATTCCATGTCTCTGCGTCAAGGTCATCGGCTCACAAGGAGTGGCCACTTTTCCTCTTGCGAACTATGCCATCTTTTCCTCGTCGCTTCAGTTCTTCGGTTACATCGTGGAATGAGTCATCCGCCACCTCAGTGGTCAAATCGAACCTCAAATCCTTGTAGATCTCGACTTAATCCCCTGTCGAATCCGGTTCTTTCATCAAGTGCATTTTCAGTGTTAGATCTGGAGCCCCCAGATCCAACGTCATTCGCAAATTTCGCGCGGTAGGCTTACTCGACAATTAGCACGTGATGAGCGGCGATTTTCTCTCTCCTTCTCCTGCCACACGTCAGGCGTTGAATGGAATCGCTAGGTTTCAGCCCAAGCCGCTTACTGCCCAAGGGTGGCCCTGATATACCACCGATTTTGGAGCGCGGGTCCCACCTTTAGCCTTTACTGCTTTCGCCACGGTTTTACCGGCTTCCATGCGACAGAGCGCTTTGGAGCCTTTCCTTCTCGAGGGGTTTTTCCCAACATCAGAAACTGCCTCCTTTTCCTGATTCGGGCTTCCCAAGTGCCAGTTTATCCTCCTACGCAGTCTCCATGGGCCTCAATCAGCGTGCTTTGACCGAGGTCCTCGTCATTCCACGCTGGTTGCCAACTTCCACTATTCAAAGGTTTTTCTAATTTCTCTATGCTCTTGAATTCGAAGTTTGTCCTGATCTGATACAGTCATGGTACTTTGATTATTCTTCATCGATCCAATTCGGATCACGGCCTTCCCATTGAAAAAGATTTTGGACCACCAAAAGTTGGTTTTCAAACATCGACTAAGTGAGGGTACTACTGTCTCACTTGTCTAATCTCAATCCACTTTGCACTCCTCATCTTTGAACCCTTGAGCCATACTCTGAGGTACTCAACATCTCCTATGCGCGTCGTCCTCACCTTCTTATATAGAACTGTGTCTTCCTGTAATTCATTAACATATTCAGGTAGCAGGTCATTAATAAAAGCCAATTGACTCTGCTCTTCAGGATCCTCAATTAGAGAGGGTTCAAGCAATCTTAAGCGATCTACATTTACGACTGAGTAGATGTGCATGTAAGCTAGTAGATCAAGGCAAAAAGCATTTTCACCAATCTTCTCAAGTATTTTGAAAGGTCCATATCTGATAGACTTTTTCTTTTTACCTTCACCTTGCATCCTGTCCTTGCTGATGTACAACCAAACTTGGTCACCAACTTGGAAACTATGCTCCATCTGATGCTTGTCATGCCTTGCCTTGTATTTGGCTTGGCTCTTATCTAGTTGTTCCTGTACTGCCTGGTGGATCTCCTGGATTTGTTCAATGAACCCAGTTGCCCTGTCCACATCATTGTGTCCCTCGACTGAGGTATCTTTACCAAAGACAAAATCCAAATGAGACCTTGGTGTGAAACCAAAACAGGTCTTAAAAGGAGATCTCCATGTAGAAGAATGTTTTGCTTTGTTGTAAGCATGTTGCACATAACACAAATGTTCATCCCAAAACTTAGGATGTTTACTGCAAGATCCTCTGAGTAAGTGGATCACTGTCCTGTTAACTACTCTCTGGCCATCAGTTTGTGGATGAAAAGATGTGCTTTTCTTCAGTTTGGTGTCCATCAGTTCCCACAGACTTGACCAAAGCTTCACTACAAATCAGGTGTCTTGATCAGAACAATGGAAGTGGGTAATCCAAAATGAACCCATACATGTTCAAACAACAGTTTTGCGGTTTGTTCAGCTGTAATCTGTTTATTACAAGGTATCAAAATACACATTTTGTTGAACCTATCCACAGCAACACATAGATAATCATGACCTTTCCTCTATTTAGGCAATCCTCCAACAAAATCCATGGAAACACTTTCCCAAGGGTGAGAAGGTAGTAGTAATGGAGTGTACAAGCCTAGTTTTCTGTTTTCGGGCATGCTTTTAGCACACAGTACACCCTCTTACATATCTAGAAACTGTCTCATTCATTTTTGGCCAATAACAAAATCTTTGCATTTGTGCAACTGTTTTACTTACCCCAAAATGACCTAATCTCATAAAAGTGTGTGCTTCTCTAATTATATTTACTCTCTCAGTTTGTGGAATGCATAAATTCCCACAATGATATAAGAGTCAGTCCTTTACATGATAATCCAATTCTTCTACTCTTTTGCCTTGACTTAAAGTTTCATATACATATTTAAAGTCTATATCTTGAGCATATTGTTCAATGTAGCTTTCATGTAGCACAAAATTATGCTTAAGTATAGTATATGCATTTATAATATTTCTAGATAATATATCTGCAACTTTATTGTGTATGCCCTTTTTATATCTCATGACTAAATGAAATTGTTGTAGAAAACCCATCCATCTATAGTGCCTTGATTGCTGCAACTTAGTTTGGGAGTGTAGATATTGAAGTGGTTAATGATCAGTATGTATTACTGTCTCTTTTCCCATTAAGTAATGTTTCCACTTTTTCACACTCTGAACTAATGCATACAATTCTTTATCATATGTAGGATATTTAACTATTGCAGGATTAAAAGTCTCAGAATGATAACATATGGGTTTACTGTGTTGTGTTAACACTGCTCCCACGGCATAGTCACTGGCATCTGTTTGGATCTCAAATGGTCTTTGTAGATCAGGTAGTGCTATTACAGGTGTTGTACTAATCTTTTCCTTCAAGGTTTCAAAGGCTTTCTGATGTTTGCCTCCCCACTGAAATACCTTGTTCAATCCTGTTAAATCATGTAAGGGAGTTGCAATTGAGGAAAAGTTAGAAATCAACTTCCTCCAATATTGTGTTGCCCCTAAGAAGCTTCTCACTTCTGTAGCAGACTTGGGTTTAGGCCAGTTTACAATGACTGCCACCTTAGAGGGATCTGTTTTCAATTCACCACCCCCTACTATATGACCCAAATAATTCAGAGATGTTTTGCCAAATTCACATTTTGAGAGTTTAACATGAAGTTTTTCTCTTTTCAAAACATCTAGTATCTGCTTAACATGCTTTAAGTGTTCTTCCCATGTTTTACTAAAAATCAGAATGTCATCTAAATACACAATAATAAAATCATCAAGAAAAGGTCTAAGTACATAATTCATTAATCTCATGAAAGTAGCGGGAGCGTTAGTTGAGCCAAAAGGCATAACCAGCCACTCATACAATCCCTGCTTTGTTTTGAAAGCAGTCTTTCGTGCATCTTGTTCTGCAACTCTGACCTGATGGTATCCACTGTGCAAGTCTAGCTTGGTGAAATAAATAGTTTCCTTAAATTGAACTAAAAGATCATCTATGTAAGGAAGGGGATAACGATTTTTGATTGTTATCTTATTGAGTGCTCGGTAATTAATGCACATTCTCCACAAGCCATCTTTCTTTCTCCCCAAAATGAATGGTGACCCACATGGTGATGTACTAGGCCCGATAAATCCCTTCTCAAGCAACTCCTGCACCTGCTTCTTGATTTCATCATTCTCTAAAGAAGAAAACCTGTACATTCTAATGTTAGGCAAAGGAGCATCTTGCTGCAAAATAATAGCATGTACTATTTCCTTTTTGGGTGGCAGACCTTTAGGTTCTTGAAACAAGATATCATACTCTGGAACAACCATTTCTAAATCAGCTTGTTGTTTAGCATTATAGCCCTCAAATACATTGGCTTTATTAGGTTTATTTTCCTTTACAACCATCCGTAAGAATTGTTTGCATGAATTTATCATTCTTTTCATCTGCCCTGAGTTTATGAGAATATAACTATTCTTCAACTTATGATCTCTTACAAAGTATTTGATTCCACCTTTAACAAGTAGATACTTGTTCTCAGCTCTATAGAAAATAGCTTTTCTATCATACAAGTAAGGACTTCCTAAAACAATTCCACATATATCCAGAGGAATTATGTCTAACTCAACCTCATCTACAAATGCTGACCCAAAAGAAAACTTGAGTTTGCATTGTCTAGTCATTTGTAGTTGTGCTTTATCATCCAACCATCCTAATGGGTATGGTTTCTTGTGAGGTGTAGTTGCTAATCCCAATTTCTTTACAATTGCTTCAAAAATTAAATTTACTTGTGAGCCACTATCAAACAAAGTATCAATCTTTTGATGTTTGGAAATAACTCGAATATGGAAAAGCTCATGTCTTTTTCTCTCATTTTCTTCATCAGTGATAGATTGTGCAGAATTACTAGTAGATGCTTCAAAATTCTTACCTTTTATTCTTGTGGCTGCAATGTTTGTTTCATCTCCTGAGTCTGACCCCAAATCTTTCTGAATAGCTACAACAGTCTTCTTCTTCTTTCCCTTGAACTTCTTAGGTCCTAGCTCTGGATGCAGAATCCAACAATTCTCATCATCATGCCCATCCTTTTTACAGCGAGTGCATGAAGCTTTGATTTTCTATGCAGTGTTAGCCTTCCTTGTTTTCCACTTCTTCTTTCTTTTCTCCTTTCTCTTGCTTGCAGTGGGTTGGGATGGTTCCCCAACTTATGGATTTCCATTCTTTCCTCTAACTTCTAGATGATTAGCTTGTATAGATACCTCATCTATACTTGTGGGATTAAACATGAGGATGGTGTGCCTCATGTAGCTGTGTAGACCACCAATGTACTTCGAAAGAGTTTCAAGTGAGTCTAATGAGATTCCTAGAATCAATGCTCTCTTTCTAAATTCTTAAGTGTACCCTTGTACATTTTTCCCTTTCAACTGTCGAAAAGTCTGCCAACTCATCATGGCTTGTTGCATGTAGGCCAATGGATAGAACTGATTTTTGATCGCAGACACAAATTCACTCCAGACAGAGATGGTCTTACCATGTCTTTTCATGTCAGCTTGGGTTCTGCCTTCCCACCAAACCAAGGCGTGGGATTGCCAGCTAAATCTTGCTCTTGTCTAAGTCGATGTTCTGCACTCTGCAATACACATCAATTTGTCTAATCCAATTTTCCAACTTTTCTGCATTTAACTCTCCATCATATATAGGAAAAGCAAATTTAACATCTAGCTTAATCAAAGATGCTTTCTTGTCATGTAAAGGACTATTAGGAGGTGTGAGAAAGCTTTCCTCTTTCCCTTTTCCTTTTGAGTGGTCATGGAAGTGTGATTCATATTCTCCTTTTTCTTGTTTAGAGCCTGATGAATCTTCATCCTTGTGTTTTCTAAAGTCCTTATACATTTCTTCTACCATGGAATTTATGGCCAGGAAGCTTTCTATGAATTGAGGGTCTGGTCCCATAGAACCTTCCTCTGACATTGTCTTCAGGATAGACTCTCCCAATTTTAGGATTAGTTTCGACCAACTCTCCTTCTCCTAATTTGAGCTTTGATCTAGTGAGCATTCACAGCTAAACCAACACAAGCTTGTCTAACCTTACAGCCCAGAGCTCTAATACCACTTGATCTGGAAATCACCCTTTGAGTGATCTCAGTTAGAGAATTATTGAATGAAGGTATTATAGACTCATTTGTTGGTGTGTGTCTATGTTATTTTAGGCAATGGATCGAGCGGATTGCAAAATACATAGACACTAGAAAATGGAAAAAAACAAGAGAAACACAGTAAGAAAATACAAGAACACAACAATTAATAAGGAGTTCACCCTATCCTACAGGGCTATGTCTCTGGTCCAGCTTTCAGTAGTGGCCTTCTTTTATTGTGTCTTTAAGGCAGATAATTACAATGAGGAGCTCAGATTGAGTCTCCTGAAACAAAACAATGTTTGGTAAGGTGGTTCTTGGATCCCCCAAGCCACTAGAGTACATAGACTCTTTTCCTTACCAGAACTTGACCTTTCTGGTCTTTAAAGGGAGGAGCCCAATATGGTACTCAATTCCTGACAGGTTCGCTCAGGGATGGCTTGAACCTCTCAAGTTCTTTGTTGCTCGACGTTGCCTTTGGTCAGCTCAGCCTTCTGTCTTTCTGCTTTTTGCTTCACTGTCTTTTCACTTCTCTGACTCTGTCTTCTTCTCCCTGGTCCTTCCTCTCTCTCTCTCTCTCTTTCTCTTCTCTCTCTCTCTCTCTCTCTCTCTCTCTCTCGGTCTTTTCTGTTCTCTGTTCATGGCTTTAAAGCCAATCGATCTCATGATTGCTCGATTCCCCTTCCACCTTCGTCGGATCGCCTGATGTTGTTCACTTGGAACTCCCTGTCTTTGCATCATGGTAATCAGCTCATAGGGAGTGCCCACTTGTCCTCTCGTGAACTGCGCCAGCTTTTCCTCATTGGCTCGGTTCTTCCGTTACATGATAGAATGAGTCATCTGCCACCTCAACGATCAAATCGAACCTCAAATCCTTGTAGATCTCGGCTTAATCCCCTGTCAAATCTGGTTCTTTCATCAGGCGCATTCTCAGCCGTTAGATCTGGAGCCCCTAGATCCAACGTCGTTCGCACATTTCACGTGGTTGACTTGCTCGACTGTTAGCGTGCGATGAGCGGCGGTTTTCTCTCTCCTCTGCCTACCACGCCTCAGGTGTTGAATGGAAATGCTAGGTTTAAGCCAAATCTGCTTACCACCCAAGGATGCCCCTGATATACTGCCGATTTTGGAGCACGGGTCCCACCTTTAGCCTTTAGCACTTTCGCCATAGTTTTCCCGGCTTCCATGTGATCGAGTGCTTCGAGGCCTTTCCTTCTCGAGGGGTTTTTCCCAGCGATCAGAAACTGCCTCCTTTTCCCGACTTGGGCTTCCCAAGTGCCATTTTCGCCTCCTGCGCAGTCTCCATGGGCCTCGGTCAGCGCGCTTTGACCGAGGTCCTCGTCATTCCACACTGGCTACCAACTGTCATTGTTCAGAGGTTTTTCTGATTGCTCTGCGCTCTTGAATTCGAAGTTTGTCCTGATCTGATACAGTCATAGTACTTTGATTATTCTTCATGGATCCAATTCGGATCAAGGGTTGCTGGTGAGAAAAAGCTCAGGGAATCAGAAGAGGGGGCCTTTAACATCTGGTTGATGTTCTGAGCATTAATGGTAATCAGCATGTCTCCATTTTGAGCCATTGCTACTCTCTGTACATATTCATAATGGGCTTGGCACCAGGTTATCAGATCTTGGAAGCTATGAGTTTTTGGGAATGAAAAAAGGGGCAAATGAGTCTCCTAGAACCTGATTTGATCCCCCTGGTTAATGTATTTTTGTTTTAACCATGGGTGTAATTCGATAAAATCAAATTCACACTCACAATCTGAAAATTTAAACAGGGCATCAGCCACGGGAATCCACTCTAGATCAACGGGGGCGATGGAGGGGCTTGCTTCTTCAATGTTTTTCTGGGTTTTGACTATGGGAGCCATTATGTTGGAAGATGAGCTTAAAGTGTATTGAGATGGATGACGAAAGGTTGCAGTAGCTTTTTGAACAGGGGCAATTTACAGAGGAAGGGAATTAGCAAGAAATAGGATCAGAGGAAAGAAAATTATTATCATCACTTAAACAGGTTATTTGTAGGTAATTTACAATTTACTATTTAAATATTACCGTAGGAGATTTATTACAAGAATGGTAATTTTACAACGAGTTTATAAGAGTTAATGGCCAACAGGACAGGAGCGGTGTAATGGATCACTACGTGGCAGTAATTGAGTGGACAGAGGGCAACTGATAATTGAGGTGGTGGATGAGCTGGAGGCATGGAAATGAATGAGGAAAAGCGGATGTGGAAGGTGCGGTGATGAATGAGTTGAGAGGTCAAAACCGTTGGTGTATTTCGTATGGTGAGCAGGTCATGGTTTTGGGCTAAGGGGACCTGAAATCATGTCGTGTTACCACGTAAGAGAAAACGAGTGGCCATTAAAACCACCTTTTTGGGGGTCTTGCCCACGTTAACCAAAAAGAGTGAAGGGGGCCCGAAATGGATCCTTCGTCGTTGATCTTGGTGGGGTTGATCTTGACCATCGAAAGTTAGAGGCCGATTAGAAGGTGCTTGATGTGACATTTTGTCACTTCTAACTTCATAATAAAATCATGCATTGTTGATTATTTGCAAGATAATAAACTTTATCAACATAATTAAGCCTCGATTAAGGAATTTAAGCATTATTTAAACTAAATAACAAATTTCAAAGGCGCATTTGAACTAGCAGCCTTAATTTTTATTTTCTAAAGCAATTTTTTTTGTTTATTGCTTATCTAACATTTTATCATTTGCCTTCCTTTTTATAGAGCAACTACCCTAAAATTTTATATGATATGGACCTAAAATAATAATAATTCCTAACATTTTTTATTTTCAATTTTCCTTTTGGTCCATATCCTAGCTTATCATTATACAATGGTATTTTTGATTTTTTTCAACTAATGGCTAACTTATCAAAAACAAATATGCTACAACACCCTATTCGAAATAGAGGAAAAGGTAGAAATAAATTTGTATCCAGGTGAGATTGACACTCTAAAGCTAAATCATTGGCTATAGCAATTAGAATTATATTTAAGTGTTCACCATATAGAGGAAGAATAGAAGATTTCATTTACTCGGTTGAAATTAGAGGGACATGCCTTAACTTTGTGGGTAAGAAACATGAAAACCTTGAGGTTGGAGGAATATCCTCTAGAGACTAAGTGGGAGGGTTTCAAAAGCCTCATAAATTCACAATTTTACTCTATCGAGTGCATAGAGGACCAATGGGTCTTGTTTCATTATTTTAGGCAGAAGAAAGGCTAGATTGTACAGGAGTACTCCATAGAGTTCAAAAAAATGGCCATAAGGTTGGGTATCTCCCCAAACAACCTAGATGTACTCCTCAAGTATTTGATGGGTCCACACAACCATCTACAAAAGTAATTGATGTTGTTTAAATCTAGATCAATGGAAAAATCTTACATACAGGAACAATACCTAGAGAACATAAGCGAGAAGAAAAGGAAATCGAGTGGTTCGAAGCAAAAGGAACACCAAGGTGCTTCTAAGGAGGGGAAGAAGAAGTGGAAAGGGTGAACATATAAAAGGACAGAAGCCACAACACACAAGTGCAAAGATCCCAACAACCACTACAATAATTGTAAGATTGTTGGTTGTACAGAGGCAAAGTGTTGCATGTTGCATCTAAAGCTTAACTTGAAGATAAAAAAGAAAGATATAAAGAAGAAGAATCTCACGGCCACTGATTCAAGTAACTGGGTTGAAAATAGCTCGGACGTGGATGAGAATATCATCTATACATCAACGCAGAAGGAGGTGAACCTAAGCAGCCTTCAACAACAAGAAGAGAAGGAAAAATTACCAAACTATTCCACATAAAGATACAAGTCAAGAAGAGAAAGATTGATGCTTTATTTGACTTGGGATCACAGGAAAATATCATTGTGGCAAAGATAGTCAACGAATTGGGATTGGAAGTTCATGATCATACAAGCCCATATCCATTAGGATGGGTGCAATGTTCTAGAAGTTGTCACAACTTCTTCTTCACCTCACTTGCTTTTATAGTAGACTACCTATACACCCCAATGTTTGGTAATGGGGATTTTGGCAATAGATGCATCTCATGTTCCACTTCTCTCTTGGGTGGTAACCCTTTAGGTTCCTAGAAAACATCCTCGTATTCTTGTAACAACTCTTCTAGTTGTTGTTTTGGTTTCGAGTACACCCCTCCATGGATGACTATCCTCTCACTGACTCTTCTATTGATTGATTTTCTCTTAAAAACAATAAAGCATACTTATTTCTAGAACTGGTCATTTTTTGTGCTTCATTCGCACTTATAAGTGAAATTTTTTACTTACGCTTATGTGTCTTGATGTTGAAGGATTTTGCATGGAACGAGTATTAATTACACGTTGTGCACAATCAGTTATATTTATATTAACACATTACATATTAATATTAATATACATGTATAGTGTTGAAATAATTTACATTTTTATAATATTTAGAATTGTTTTATCTTAAACTTGAGTGTTACTTAGATTTGAATGGGTTCTTTTGGATAAAAGGAGTCATTCATGGAGTTTAGTGTAGAGATTTGAGATGCAAAGGAGAAGCGGAGGAAGAGACTTGGGGTCATTAACGGAGTTTTAAGGTTGAAGCCAAAATGTGATTTATGGGGTAAATAGGTCACTTGACATTTTCACTATAAATTTTCTTCTAAGAGGTTTTGGAACTTAATATGAGAGAGTGTTTAGAAGGGAGCAAAGAAGCTTTAGTATATTCCCACATATCAACTAATAGTTAAATATTCTTACCAAGCACTTGGCAAGAAGGAAGTTTGATGAATTCAAAAGTAGACTTGGATTGGTACATAATTCCTTCCTCACTAAAAAGAAGCTTTTAGAATTATTGCTTGAATAGGAATCTCTAAATAAGTTTAGTGTGAACAAAGAAGATGTCATTTCAAATATTTTGGAAAAAGCAAATTTAAAATAGTAATTTTATTTTAGAATTGAAAGAAAGTGAACCTCATGTTCGAAATAAGTCTATAAAGCTATATTTCATGCATCCATGACATGGAATAGGAGTAAACTAAAAATATATATTAGGGCTTTGGTCTTGGCAGAAAGTATAAAGATAGGTAGAGATAGTGGTTTTCACACAAACTAATGGAGAACCAAGGAAAGATGCAATTTTGACAATGCATGCTTGCGTATAGATATCGCACAATTTTGTACAATCATATGGAACAATTTCATATGGTCATATAAACATGCCATACATACAAACTGTTAAATAAATCGAGCACAAATTTAATATTGTTTTTAGTAGGTTGTCTCTAAAGCAAGTGTTTCAAGCTCAATTTAGAGTGAGTTTTAACATACCTGCAACGTTCTTTTTTAATAAATAATTTTAAATTTTTTTTAGAAGAATGAAAATTAATTTAGAATAATTACCTATATATATGAGAAATTGATTTATATATTAATAAATATTCAATTAAAACATATTTTCAATTTACTTAGTTTAGTGGAATTTAAAAAAAAAAAAACATTCCACTAGATTTGTACTTGTAAGACGTAGTTGGTATGAGGCCAAAATATGGTTGAGGATGCCTCTTTGATCCTTAGGAAGACTGGATATCTTGCTTATTGTGTGAGTATCATAATCTTATGAAAGGAATAATTATAGTCGATGAGCACTTTAATCACAGAGTGGGATTGTTGTACATTTTTACAAGTAATGAGGATGCGTTCCGGCCGACGTGAAAGGTCAGACGTGATGACCTGACGTTTCCGGACATGAAAGGCCAATGTGGTATAAATCAAATGGCAGTTTTCTATTTTCAAAAGCATAGAGTGAGAGTGAAAGAAGTATATAACGTTCATAGAGCCGAAGTAAGTAAGGGGACCGTTGAATTTTAATAAAACAATAATGGCATTTGGCTGCAGCACCTGCAATGCCCAATTCGATGAGGAGGAAGAGCAGGTGTTTCATCGCAAGTCTCAGTGGCACCGCTACAATCTCAAGAGAGAGGTATATGCATTAACTAATTAATTTGTTATTATCACACAATGGAATGGACAGTACAGTATTTTAAGTTTTATCTGTCTTTAACGGAAATTATTAATGCATTCTCATTCTCATTCTCATTCTCAATTTCTTAGGTTGTTGGCCTTCCTCCAGTGGCAGAAGCTTTATTTGAAAACAAACGGCAAGCTTTTCGTGATGAACAGTCGAAGAGGAAGCAGATGTATGGCAGCGGCTTTTTTAGCAGCTCCTCCGAATCACCACAGTGGGATGCCGCCCGCTGCTTCATATGTGATTTCAGGGCAGATGCAGGGACCGTTGAGAGGTGTATAGAGCATATGCACAAGCAGCATGGCCTTTTTATTCCTCATGCAGAATCTTTGAAAGATCCCCGAGGATTACTCAGTTACCTTGGGGGTAAGGTATGTTTATTTATATTTCATAAGGATATGATGTTTCTCAAGATCATATGTATGTAAATTATATCGTATTATTTCTCTTCTCTTCTCTTTCAACTAATTTCAAGCTCATAATTGGAATTGAATTCTTATTCTCTTTTCCTTTTTTCATTTTTTATGCCATCGCAGGTTGCCAACGGTTTCATTTGTTTGTATTGCAATGAGGAACGACAACCATTTTCAAGCCTAGAAGCTGTTAGGAATCATATGATCTCTAAAAGCCACTGCAAATTACACTATGGAGATGGAGATGGAGATGGAGATGGAGATGGAGATGGAGAAGAAAATAGTCATTTAGATCAGTTTTATGAAACGCAAATAGTGGCTGCACAAAAAGAAGTTGAATTCGAGTTGGGGTTAGGAGGTACTGAACTAGTCATCAAGAGAAAGTCTGAAGATGGAACAACATCAGAGTCAAACAAGATACTTGGTTCTCGTCAATTTCTTCGTTATTACCATCAGAAGCCCCGTCCCACAGCTGACAGAGATCATGTTATTTCTGCTGCTGCATTACAACATAGCAGGCATCGAAACATGTGTTTGCAAGGCGTGCTGACTAAGGACAAACTTGACCAGATATCGCGGCTGCCCAATCAAGAAACTAGGAACTACCCATCTCGTGATGCAAAATCTAGCTATCGCCAGTCCCGTCCAAACAAAATAAAATCTTTCCATAAGTAGTACTACTAATTCAAATATCCTACCTCCTACCTACATTGACATGGCAAACATTTTTATACTCAATTACAAAACATGAATGTTACATTTTTGGGATATTTTTCTTATATAGTGATATTCTCCTTAAAAGAAGTTTGAGGTATCAAATTCTTTTTTTGGCAAAAAAAGTATGCATAATTTATTTATTTATGTATTTTTCAGTTATCTATATATATTTCATTTTTTAAATAATATGTTTGAATGTATAATTCGATTTAATTTTTTGAAAATTTTAAAATAATTTAAAGGTGAAATCCCAACAAATATTTGTTGCATTTGAAATTAAAAGTCCAAATATAAAATAGCTATACTTGAAAATACATAACAATAAGAATATTATGTTTCAATTACTTTATATAATATATAGATATTTTATTGTTGTTATTGTTATTATTTTATTATTTTAAAGTAAATTGCTCATATTGAAATAATTATAATTTAATTCACATGAGCATTAAAATATTTATTTATGATAAAAAAAATTACATTTGAGTATTACTTAATTTCAATAATATTAATGGCAATAAAATTCTTGTTCACTTGGTTTGTTCATTACCAATAGGGTGTTGGAAGACATTATGGGAGGAAATGTAGCACACCTATTAAGAGATTCCTCATGGAAGGGGGTTTCGTTGATAGAGATCGCAACATAGGAAACTCTGCATCTCATGTCATTAAAACTACCATTGTGTCACTTATTCATTTAAGACATAACGGCTTAATACCATCTTTGGCATGCTTTGCAGAATTTATGCTTCTCAACGTCCCAGAGTCCAACGAGTCAGTCTCGACACTGAACCATCATAGGGAACTACCATCATCTATGAATCCATGCCCTCTACAACATTCATCAGTTATCTAGGATAGCATTTTGGGTACAGAATACCTTCGGTGGACAATTCTACAACTTGACCTTGTAAAAAATAACATGTGCTTCTTGTAGCATGACAGGTCACTCCAGCTTGCCCTTATTAAAAACTACTTGTGACTAATGCTCGCGCAGGCCACATTAACCTATTATTTATGGTTTTGAATCAAATGTTTACCAACAACTCTTTTTCATCATTAAAAATTCTACCAAATATATATATATATATATAACTCCATTCACCAATAAAATATTTCATTTAAACTCATTTCACTATACATTATTATTAGTTTTAAAAATACCTATATGATGAGTATTCATCTGTTAGAGGCATGTGAGGAGTGTTTTTATA